>JANQDE010000042.1:444048-456548 GCA_037157785.1 Cephalotes varians | reverse complement strand
AGAACTCGATAAAAAAATCCTTTTAATGCCATCTGACCACTTCGAAACAATATAATTTTATGTGAATATAGGAGAAAGAAAATCGTATCAGCTTATTTTTCAACATATTTTGTCTTAACATCGTATATAGAATAAAGCTAAGTATTATATCCCAGCGATATATCAAGTAATGCAGATTAAATCAATATGTTCATCGCGTGAATATGACTATAACTATTCAGATCTCTTCGAATAAGTAGTTACACGGGTTCGAATATTTAATTGTCAGAGGATAGCCGGAACAGATGTATTGATTCCTTCTGCGATTTCAGGCGTAATAATTAGCGAATTGCTACAACAAAAAAAAAAGACATATTCTGTCAAGAATATGTTGTTAAAAAAGAACTAAATTGTGTAAACTATAAAATATAAAAAATAATATTTTTCAATCCGATATCTTAATCGTTTCTTTACATGGAAATAAGATGTGTTTCTCAACGAGAATTAAGATATATAATGAGAGTTCCGGAAAAACGTGCGTGCAATATAGCATTTTCATAAACTTGGTTCCCACATAGAAGTGGTAATAGATACACATTGCATGTCTATAAATATCGATAGAGAGGAATAAACATGTGGTCTTCGTAGACGACTCTAGATTCGTTCTAGATCCGCTTCGCTTGACTGCATCTTGAGCAACGATCTTATTGAGAAACGATTTTATTGATATTTTAATATGAGAAATCTGTACTACTGACATGACAAAAGTACAAATATAAAATTAGAAAATTAGCAAATAACTTAAACTGTAAAAATATGTAATATAAAATAATAAGAAAATGATATATAAAATATTTTGTGCTAATTACGATGTATTCAATATATAATGAAAGAATTAAAGAAAAGGTTTCTGCGAAAATTTAAATGCAGACGCGTTAAAGCTTGGATATTTTAAACTTGTTCTAGGTTTGCGAGGAGACACTGGCGGAGCACAAAGAAAGACTAGCGGAACTACGCGGTTTGGTGGCACAGATCGCATCGGATGTAGGTTTGGACGCTGGTGGACCGCTGCACTGCGAAGTTGAAGCGCTAGGTCAACGACTCGAAGATGTTCGAGAAACCTTGTCGACCCTCGCAGACACGGTGGATGCCCGTGTCCTCAACCAGGAACTTGCCCGCGATGATCTATGCCAGACGAAAAATTTCCTGGATTCGGTCCAACAGGTACATACCTCCGTTCATGTTGCATTTGCTTTTGCTTAACTGTGTGTTTCATTCGTTGTAATGTGATACTTGGGCATTATGAGTGTCAAGATAAGTCTCATCAGGATTTAAAAGAAATTGTAGATTTAAGAAAATCTTTTCTCTATCCCTAATATTAAAAAAAAGAAAAAAAATAGTTTTGCTAAGTTATAACGAACGTAAGATATTTCGATTTTCATGTCAAACTTTAGAGTTATGAGCATGTACATGACCATAGTTTCACGTATTTTTCTCGGGTGTGTGTATCCGATGCGCTAGTTAATTCTGGCACGTACATGCGAAACGGCTTCAGGACCTTGAAGAACGAGACCTTCCTCGAATTTCTCACAGTTAAAACATTTTTCAAGGATCGATGTACACGTTCCTCTGTGCTTGGAAGGTGATAGTTAGGTCCGCGGCGTTAGGTCGCTTTAGTCTGACGTACTAACGCGTCCATCAGTTCTCGAGCGGCGCACCATTGGTGCTTGGCACAACCTCGATCATCGCTTCGCACGCGCGTTTATATTTTAATCGCGGTAGTTCCGAAACAATTTGTTATGTCAAGGCCGAAGGGCTTAACCCGTGGTGGCAATTACATCAGTCACGAAATCCGCAACAGCTGAATGGCTGCAACATTAGTGCATACAGCGTTGGCCGAAACTTTCGAACTTGAGAGCCGCGCCGAGTTTCGTTTCCCGACAAAATTTACAGCGTGCATCGTCAACCTCGATCGACAGATAAAGGTGATTCGATACGATCCTACTTGCCAGGAGAATAAAACTACGTCGTTACGTTGTTGAATCACGTTTCCTTTGAAGCTTAGTAAGAACGATACTTAACTTAGCGTATCGATCGACGATTGTTGAGAATTCATAGAACTATTCAGGCGCGCTAAATTAATTCATAAATTTTTTTATTTTCCTGTCCATTTTTTTAAAAATCTATCAAATCGATCATCGAATAATCAGAAGAGCTTGTCTGTCAATTTTTCAGAGTCTAACAGCAGTGGGTCAAGGCGAGTCTAATGAACAACTGACGGTACTACGAAATCATTTACTTGCGTTAACTCGAACCGAACCGCAGCTTCAATCCATCAAGGATCGCGCGTTAGATGTTTCCGTGCAGGAACCGTCAGTAGTCGAAGTGGTCCAATTATGGCAGCGCGTATTTCAAGAAACCTTCCAACAGTATCACCGTTTGTCGACACGATTAATCCGCTCGCAAGATGTGATAGCCGCGCTAAAGCTCTGGGAAGAATATCTGACGCATGTGCAAGATTTTCTGTCCAGCGGTATGCCAGGTGATTACAATAGTTTGTCGGAGCATCGAAATCTCTGCGAGGTTCATCGAAAACTTTTGCCCGAGCAACAGAATCTCATATTGACAGTGCGACAAGAAGAAGATCGTGATCGATCGATTGCCGAGCAATTCAACGTTTTGACAAATCTTCACAATGAAACGTTGGCGAGAATATTGGAGCGACATGCGGCAGTGCGTGACAGGATATCGGCCTGGGATAGATATAAATTAGATCAAAGGAAATTGTTGACATGGTTAAAGGAAGTTGAAAGAGAACGACAACGCATGAACTTACAGTTTATCCACCTCAGAAGGCTCGAAAAGATTCTGCAAAGAATTCAGGCGTTGTTGGATAAAATGCCAGTTGGTGAGATTCAAATAGAGTCTCTTCAGGAGCAGCAGGAATACCTCCTAACTAATTGCGACGAGGCGCTGGCCGTTTCGATACGCATGGAACACGCTGCAAACATACAAAGGATCGCGAATCTGCGAGCCGGTCTGGAAACCTGGAGGGACTTTGTTCAGCGAGTGCAGAAATTGCATGAGGAACATGTCGAACAATCTGAGGTAATCGTTACGACCTTCCAAGAAATCGGTCAAACATTGAGCGCGGCTTTCCATGCGGGACCAACAAGTCTATCCAGGACGAAGGAACAACTTGACTCGCTTGAACATCTGAGAACTCGTCTAGCTGACGCGCAACGCAATTTGGAGTCTCTTGGTGTAATCACGGAACAATTGAGGGAATGTTTGAGCCCGAGTGACATGAAGACATTAAATCAACAAGACACCCTTTTGTCGCAACAACACAGCGATCTTGAGTATCAATTAGCTTTATTAACATATAGGCTCGGAGAACGTTGTGCTCTTCATGGTCGATGGGAGAACAGAGTAAACAAATTGTTACTGTGGATGGAGGATGTGGCGGCCAGAACACAGAACTACGATACGATGGCATTGGACGAACCTGAAGAAGCAATGAAGCGATTTGAGTGCGAGCTGCAGACAGAGATGAATTTGAAACAGCGTGAACTCGAATGGTTACAGAATACCGGACAAGAATTGATAGAAGTCGCCGAGGAGACGGAGAAAGCAAAACTCCAGCGATCCTTAGATGAAGTTAACGAGAAGTGGAATCATCTAATGGCCGGCGGTAAAGCAAAAACTAACAAGCTGATCGATCTAATTCAAACTATGAACTCATTGCTAAAGAGAATAGCTGATTTACGAACTTGGCTGACCGGTATCGAAAGTCAGTTATCGGAGGTTATCATTATCGAAAAACTTACGCAGAGGAGTATCGATAAAAAGCTCGAAGATCACGATCATCTCAAGACCACCATTGAGGCTGAAAGCGGTAATATTGGCGAGGTACTAAATTTGTGTGAAATTCTATTAAACGATTGTGATACGTGGAAAAGCTCCTTCAACACGGACGCGATAAAGAACGGTATGGAAGGTCTAGAGAAACGATGGAAAGCCGTGTGCATTAAATCTACCGAGCGCAAGCGAAAAATTATGATGATTTGGAAGCTGCTGCAGGAGCTGGACAAAACCAAATGTGAGCATGAACCGTGGCTAGCCAAGACGGAGAAATCTCTGTTGGAGTTGGAGAATGATCTTACAGAAACCTCAAAAGAAGAATCGGAAAAAATAACCGAGAAAGCGAAATCGATTGCTAAGGATATCGAGGCGCATCAGAAAGCCTTGAAAATCCTCGAACAGATATTTGGGCGTCTGGCCAAGTCTGGATTGGATCCTGACAACTTTAGGTCTCTTACGGCTGAAACGCGGAAGATCATTGACAGGTGGTTGGCTCTCGAGACAAGAATCAATGCTATAATCTCAAGTATCCAACGGGAACAGAAAACTTATCGCGAATTCGTATCCACACATGGTATTGCGGTAATGGCCCTGACGCAAGTAGATGTCCGTCTAACGCAAATGCAGCACCTCGCCACGCCCGAGCAGAGGTCATCTTTACGACGAAGGCGTCAACAATTGTTCGAGATCGAGGAAGAACTCGATACTCAAAACGTTACGCTGCGCAAGGCAGACGAATTGGCACTGCGAGTCATGCAAGAGAGCAATCCTGATGACGTGGCTGCGATTCAAGAGCTGGTGGACGAATACCAGCTTCTGTGGCGGGATATCAAAGCGCGAGTGATCGCGCTGAAAGCGGAACTGGAGACCCAAGAAAGATCGGAGGTCGACGAGGCGGTGCAAGTGGAGACTTTGAAATTTGAACAGGACACCGCGGTTCAAGTAGACACCCTACCGAGACTTATCAGGATGACTTCGTGTGACGCATATTTGATAGAATTAGAAACTGCCCTGAACGAATGCAATAATGCCCTAAACGCTCTGGAAGCAGCGGTCACGCCTGATCCCATTTCTGGTCCTGGGCTCAACGCTGCTGCTAAAACTATTGTAAGAGGTTCAGTTTCTTTTCAGTTAAGCATATTCTTCGCTACTTTATTAAAGTCTCACGGGATTATTACAGGCTAAACTAATCGGAAGTTGTCAGTCCTCGATAGAACTGGTACGCCACCTTCATAATCTGCTTATGGAAGACGACAAATTGAGTTTAGGAGCTGCTAAAAGTAGCGAGGTAACAACACTAATAGCTCGATACGACACACTCATTGCACTAGCAAGAGCACGTGAACAGCAAATCAGAGAGCTCAGGTAAAGTTTCTTTCACGCTCACTTCAGCGTTTAAATGTCTAGTGCAATTTGAGTTTTGTAATAAACAAAGATTGCAATAATGAGTTTTCTAAATTAACTCATTAGATGAACGCAAATTTTTAGAAAAACTTATTTATAGAAAAAAATTAAATACTGTTTATTAAAAAATTATTTAAATCGAAAGATATATTTGTAAATCAGATCTGTCCAACACTTTGCTCGCGCGCTAAATGTTTTCACCTCTCCATCGTTCTTTGAGCGAGACAGGGAGAAAGTAAAAAAAAAAAAATAGACGTCTCATGTAGTAGCTATAACGTCTAACGTTTTGTCATCTCTCTATCTCGCTCAATGATACAATAGAGAGATGGAAGCATTTAGCTCATAAGCAAAGTGTTGAGCACGTCTTGTAAATGAATATAATTTTGATCATATCATGCATAAGACTTTTTATATTTTATATCTTATTAAATGTTGTATTTTTTGAGAGTTTAAAACAATATCTGAAAATATTAACTTATATGTATGCGCTATTAACTTTTCCATATACTCTTGTGTAATGTTTTAATTTTCATATTACTAATACCGAATAAATAATCAATAAAATACAATAATCATATTGTTATACCATTCCTAAGAATATCAAAAACGCTTCTCTCTTTATGTTGTTTAAATCTCTTTTTGCTAATATAGATGCATTAACACTGCTTTGCAATAATTTTTGATGCAAACAATAACGCTTAGCAAAGCTAATTAAAATAACGCTTATCCCTTATCCTATACAGATCGCCCGTCACCGAAGCTTACGCTTTTCCATGTGACCAGTGAGTAACTAATCATTCAATATTAAATTAACAATTCAATTTACTAACAACTTAATATTAAAATAAATTCAATATTAAAATAAATTTGTTATTACTAATAAAGATATTCTAAAAAAAATCTCTTTTAACGTTTATTATGTAATAAAAAAATTATTATATAACCTTATATATATATTATATATATATATATATATATATATATATTAAATATATATTTTTTCAATTCTTTCATAAATTAATTTGCAATCTCAATAAATAAATTTGAGATATTTGCAATTTTATAGCAAAGATAGAAATATTTATATTTATGCTAAATATTTCATAATCCTAAAATATTTATTAAATTGCAATTATAATTTCGAATATATTGGCCATAATCACAATTATAATCATTGTAGCGATAGTGGCAGATTGACCTGTCCATTATGCTCTCGCCGTAATTGGGCTCAACTGGACAATGATCTTTGGCGTTTGGACAAATGGTTGGAGTACGCTGAGGGTACGCAGAGTGAGCAGCACTCGCCGCCCAATGATATAGAACAATTAGAGGACGTGATTCAGGATCATCGCGAATTTCTACTGGACCTCGATAGTCATAGGAGTATTGTGACGAGTCTGAATATAGTTGGTACTCACTTAGCCGATCATACTGAAGATACGGAACGTGGGAAGGAACTTCGTGATCGATTGGCCGTGGCAAACGGCAGATGGGAGAAAATCTGTACAGCTGCTGTGGAGTGGCAGGAACAGCTGCAGAACGCCCTCATGACAAATCGCCAGTTTTACCGTATTATAGAGGAATTGTTAAGTTGGCTCGAACGCACCGAGATCAGCATCAGGGCGAGTGAACCGATCGACCTGACAGAATCCACCAATATCCTAGAAGCAAAATATAATAAATTTAGGTAAAGACTTTTATCAATTTTCTCAGTGCAATCGATGAATGAAATCATATACATATAAAAGTAGTCGAATTCATATAGAAAAATTATATATAATAATACATTAAAATTCCTATTTTATCCTCATTTTAGAGAACTACGAAGTGATCTTGAGCGTTGCGAGCCACGAGTAATATCGTTACAGGAAGCGACTAATCATCTTTTAGACGAACAGACAGAAATCAGAACGCGTCTGCAAGAACTGCGATTAAGATTGCAGTCGTTAAGAAGACTCACGGGAATCTATGCCCTTAAATTAGGGGCTGCTCTCGGGCTGGACCCGCGGGATGTCGGTCTTGCCGCTACATCTACGTCTCTCGCATCTCTCTCACATGACGTAAGCCAAATTATGTTTACTCGTAATAAATCTACGTCTAATCAAAGAAGTAGTCATCATATAAATTCATTAATCTATCTATATTATTGTCAAGCTCGTATAAGCCTGAAGTAGATTTTGTAATAGTGTAACACCAGATGTAGTCAATGTGTAACATWTATATATATATATATATATATATATATATATATATATATATATATATATATATATTTAATGGTAATATAATGTAAGGGAGCAAAAGTATTTAAAAATGAAAAGAATTTCTAATTAATTCGTGGGATGAAGTTGTCATGAATAAGATTCGATATAATGCATTTTTTTTTATCCTTTCACATCCACACAATAGTATATGTATATTCGTGGAAAATTTATTAATCTTGAAATATTCCGTATGAAAATATCAGTAAAAAGCATTTCAAATTTTACACAACATAGTGATTTATGTCGAGAACGAATTATTAAATGTACTACGCGATACATACGAGTGTTTTGTCCGATGAGAGTCGAAGTTGATATTGTCGATACAGTCGATGTTTCGAAAAATTTAAACATTCTATCGGTATTAATTGAGAATTTTTGTTTACGGTAACCTTAATTATACGATGAGATCTTAACACTTCAAAATGTAAATAAAATCTTACCGCGTGCGCCATCTAGCGACCATCATTGGAAGTTTTTAATCGGCGCCAACTTCTGAGATGTTACTCCGCTTCAACTTCATGAGAGACGCCACAAAAAAAAAATGTTCTAGAAAGACTCGAATTCTCGAAAGAAAATCTGAATGAATCGTCGTGTTCATTACGGCCGCACGCGCAATTAACATGTTGCAATAGTAACTTAAGTATCTTATTCGTGATTTGAGCACTTATTTTCGCGTTCGAGTCACTTTTACATAGAAAATGCGGGTAAAAAACACGGAGCGATTTTGACTCGACTCCGACACGGATTTAGTCGCGGCGCGAACTGAAGATAGCGGCACATATGCACATGAGAACCATAAGAAATAAAAATCATGTTTCTAAATCTATGAGATATAAAAATATCTTAGTATTCTTTTTTTATATAAAAAATATAAGATATAGAATAATCCACTACATATTAACATATTAAAAATCAAGTCTTAAAAAATTCGGAAAAAGGCGTATGTTCTCCATATTTCTAAATACGAATTTTTTAATCACTATAATTCAATCGTTTTCCATCGTAAAGCCAAAAGTCTTTTGAAAGTCTGTCTTTATTTTCAAACTTACAATTTTAAAAAAATCTGTTTTAAGTGCTGACTTAGGTAGAGACGAATACCTTATGTATTTTATATATTTCAATTTTTGCCTTTATATGTTATTCGAAAAAAAAAGATTTTTTATTTCTATATCTGTGTATAGCGTTTATCGTAGATTATTGCACAAATTAGTAAAATCACACCAATTTTTCAGAGCGAGAAGCGTCATCCGATGATGAGAAATCATCGCGATGACACTTTCACGCGTAAGTTATTCGTAGTAATCACTTGCACAGTATCTTATTATTTGTGTTTTCTGTTTTGTTGAACTGTAGCTGCTCGACGAAGCTGCCTCTGGGACTACTCAGCCTCACGCCACCGGCACAGAGTATGTTGTTTCCTTTTTTCCCTTCTTCATGACGATATGTCGACGATCTGTCGAAAGAGAGAGAGAAAGAGATCAGCCTTATGATAGAACTTTATTTATCAGAATATTACACACAAATTTGATAATTATACCGTATAAATAAATTAGATAAATAAAGCTCTGTCGTTTGTAAGAAAATGTTGGCTCTCGTCATCTCAACGAGACAATCTCATTTAATATCCCATTACTGAAAATCTGTTACAGTGGTGACGAAAGAGACCGAACGGTATTGGCACGTGGCTATCGTTTCTTAGGACGAGTTCTACGAGTTTCTCTCCCAATCCAAGCGCTGATGCTGTTACTGCTTGGTGTCGCATCTCTGGTACCGTCTGCAGAAGAAGATTATAGTTGTATGCTCTCTAACAATCTCGCGAGAAGCTTCACGCCGATAGCTTTTTATCCGAATGGACCGCCACCGGTGTAACAGTAAACGGCAATGTTTCGTGCTACTTTGCGTGTCAACTTGAGATCGATATTTGACACGAGACGTTGACGAGACAAACCGACAAAACAAAGCCGATCAAATTTCTTTACCTTTATCCTGCGCAATTAGCATCGAAAAATAAATGAAATTCAAACTGCCCTGAGCTTGCTTCGTCAATGTTTTCATCGACTGCAGCCGCAGTACGCGTATCGCAGGAATCTTTATATAATATACATATATTGTAATTTTACACACGACGAATTTGTACGTAAGTAACGGACCAAGCGGTGACTGAGAATACGTAGCCGACGAAAACACATTCTTTAATTTATTATATATATATATATATAATATTGTATATTTCGCTATTCAGCGCGTGCAATATCATGCTTCCTTCCGCGCGAAGCGTACGTGATCAAGTTTCTCGATGTCATAACGAATAATACTCTGACAAAGTAAGTTTGTTGTAAAGATGTTGATTGATTCGGAATGTATGTATTGTATCCTTGTATATTAACCCTTTATTTGCGAAAGGCGTATACATACGCCCTGAGAAAGTTGTCCTTCATCTGCGGAGGGAACATTATACATATATGTGTATTGAATTTTGGAGCATTCTTGAAACGAAAATTAAAAATTTGCCCAAATTCAACAGGCTTATAAAAATTAATATATATATATATATATATATATATATATATATATATATATATGGATAAAATAATAAAATTATAACAAAAAACAAATTCAAAATAAATAAACAATAAAAAAAGCTAAAGGATATCGCGAAACAATAATTCATTCGTGTATTTGCTTATATATATGTACAATTATGCGCGAGTATTGAATTAAAGAGTGAACTTTCAAACATCGATTCTCCAACAAACTATTTTTTTACTGTTAGGTATCTGAAAGATTGTTTTCATATTTATACATATTTGTACAAGGAGAAATCGGTTATTTCTTCCTTGTTTTCATTCGATCACAAAAACTATGTTGACATCGATATATGTGTCGCGATCTTGTCTACCATTTATCTCGCTCGTCGATCAACTGCGACGTCGACTTCCTAAAATTTCGTAACGAAATAGCTCATCGTTTTAAAATGAAACGAGCCTTTGTTCAGATAATAGCTAGCAAAATCGAAACACTTTGACAAACTCTCGAAATACACTCTCTATCTTACAATTAATCGCCTTTTCTTTCAAAAGTTTCCCTCCGAATATTTAAAGATTTTTCGCTCGCATTTAATTCAATAACTACATACTGCATAAAATTTATTTTGAAAGAGAAAGAGAGAGTGTTTCTGCACTTTTTCTCATTGCTTTCGTCAATTTTAGTAATTGCTACATAACCACAAAAGAAACGACCGTTCATCGCATCAATCGGATTATCATTCGATTATCGACAAATCCCTTAAGGAGAAAAATTTGGTAAGGAGAAAATATCATCGTTTTTACAACACGTGATTTTATTTATTTGCATTTTATTTATAATCCTACTGAGAAAAATTCCAACCATCGTACGGAATATTAGCCGCAAACGGAAGAACTCAAGTCGCTCGATTATTTCACGAAATATTTCTCCGAATGCAAGAAAGCTCGTTACAAAATAGGTGTTACAGCTTCGCAATCGACTAATCTAATTCTAGGACAGCGAAAACGTCTTTAAATATCTCGAGATTGTCTGAATCACGTAATCGTTCGGGCCTATTGAAAATTTCCTTTCCGAGATTCTCGAGGGATTACGATATGCAGCCTTCGCTTCGCAGTTTTTCTGGTTGAAAAACTGCATTATCTTAAAAGTTACGTTACCGGAGAAGTCTTTGTGGAATCATATTAGCGATTTCATCCTTGCCGACTTAAATGTCGTAAAATTCAACAAAATGGATATATACGCTTTCTACGTCATTTCTTGAATCAAAGTTGAGACATTATCACTTCAGTAAATCGATCGCTTAGGATATCATGCGACTTCGTTCGCCGAAACGCTAGATCATAATTTCAACATCTCTTGTGCTAGTCGTAAACTCAGGAAAAGATTAGATCAAAACTCTACTCGATGTCTTAACTGTCGTTAAAAGTTACAGAATAAGGGGACTATGCGAGCATTTCATCAATACGGATTTACGCATCAATAATAAATAATTAAAAAAATAATAAATGTTCAATAATAAAAAATGCTTGAATATTTGTCACGCGGCATATAAATTCATAGCTAAAACTCTGCCTCGAAGACACACGTGAATTCACGTCGTAAATTACGGTCGCTAGGTAACGAAAAACAAACTTGTCGTCCGATTTTTTTTCAACGCGCGTTTGTTTTTCGCGCGTTGCCTCGCACGATGCATGCCGGTCCGATAGAAGACCCTGATAGAAGACCCTGCCGGCCGACCAATCGCGAGCCGGCATCGCGCGGCGGCGACTGGTCGTACTCTCAGTCCCGAGCCCGAGTCGCGAAGTTGTCGTTCCTCTCTTTTGGTCCCAGTGAACCAGCGAGCCCAAAATTTCTCCGAGTGTTTCCGAGGCAGCAGCATCAGGAATCGGCTGGTCGCCAATCCGCCTGTCGCAACGTCGTTCGCTGACGGGCCGAATATCGCATTGCACGCGTTTGTCGTCGTATCGGGAAATATCGCGCGCGCACTTAAAATAAACGGCGTTCGCCGGACTCGCGTACGGCTACACTCGCTCACACCGGACTGGAGAGGAGGGCGAGCCTGTTGTATCGTGTGTGTTCATCCGCTGGAGTGTCAACGAGAAAAGGTACAGAGAAAACGAACGATGCGCCTGCGAGATAGAGAAGGAAGGAGAGAGAGAAAGAGTACGAGAATATTGCCCATGTATCGTACATGTATGCCCGTCCTCTTCCTCTTCCCCGCGAACATAGAGCGGAACTCGAGAGACCGGATCGTCTGGTTGCGCGCGTTTTCTTATGTCAAATGTGAAGGTTCTCCTCGCCGGGACGATGCTCCGCGACGATGTCGACGTCGACATCGGCGCCAGGACGAGCGGCATCGTCGCGACCCACTTTCGCGGGCCGTGTACCTCGCGTGTCGGCCGAATTGCCATTTCTTTATTGTCCTCGTATCGACAAAACACTGTCCTCCCGCGCCTTTCGCGT
>JANQDE010000042.1:424755-443928 GCA_037157785.1 Cephalotes varians | reverse complement strand
CTCTCTCTCTCTCTCTCTCTCTCTCTCTCTCTCTCTCTCTCTCTCTCTCTCTCTCTCTCTCTCTCTCTCTCTCTCTCTTCCTCGATCTCCTCCATTCTCTATTTGTGCATCGCACAAATAGGATGTTCGCGTGAGCGAGAATTCTCTGTTTCTCTTTCTCTCCGCCTGCGTTATCTATTTTTCTCTTCTTTCTCTATCTTTCCGTCTTTGTCCTACCTGAGGTGAGCGTTATCCCTTGCCTAACATTCGCCGCCGTATTGTCATGCCGGCGTTGGACGTGTACGCTACTGTCAAAGTCGTGCGTTTCCCGCGGCCCAGGTTGAGCCTCCCAATATATCTTGCGATACGCTCGTGGGGAGGGGTTGTCGAATAGCAGCCACCGATTTACACCATTTCACCCTTGTGGCATTTAACTGCCAGTATAAAACGCCGATAATGTCGCTTATAAATAAGTCCTTTAGTTTGAAAGTGATGTGAATCTAAAAGTGGCAAATCGTTGCGTTGCAAATCCAATTAAGAAATTTATTTACTAAATTAATATCTTAAATTTATATTTCTTTGAGTTTATATCTCTTTCAAAGTGTTTCATCCAGAATCGACGTATGTCCGTGGGTATATTTTTTGATTGCACTCTTGCCAAGACACGTCGAGGTGTCTTTTGCATAGTGTTTGCATTAGAAAGATGTGTTTCATTGTATGATAATAAAGCCACGGTATGACGGTGCTATATCTTTGTGTTGTAGAACAAACAAAATGTCGGACCGAAAAGCAGTAATCAAGAATGCTGATATGTCAGAGGAGATGCAACAAGATGCTGTTGATTGTGCCACTCAAGCGCTCGAAAAATATAACATTGAAAAGGTATATGTTCTTCATACTTTTATCCATTGTATACTGATGTAGTAGATAACGCACTGTGAACATTATACAAATGCAAAGAATGGAAAATTTTAGACGCGATTAGAGTATATTTATCGTTAGATTTAGTTTTATTTATTTATTTATTTTTTCATTCAATAAAGATAATATATTTTATTAATATATTTGATAAGCATGAATTTAATTAATTTATTACGAAATTTAAGTAATTTATTGATGTCTTTGCATTAAATATTTAATAACGTTTTACGCGGAGTAAGAGTAAATAAAGTTTTACATCTTATTTAAAAAGTACAATTGTACGTAAAGATCTGGTAAAAAATTCAATAGATGAATTTATATTATGAATTGATACTTGAAATAATGTGACACAGAACATGATTTCATCATTTCTTATTAATGTAATAGACCTGAGGGACTTGAATTTAAAGATACTGTATAGTAATGTTTAAACGCAATTATTGAAATGATATGAAGGTCGATTTTGTTTCCTGAAAATTTTCTGTTATATGAATTGTCATGTTACACAGAATAAAAGTGTTAAATCAATAACGCTATTGATTTTACCATTAATATCCACTGGTTTTGGCTTTCAGGACATTGCAGCATTTATCAAGAAAGAATTCGATAAAAAGTACAATCCAACGTGGCATTGCATTGTAGGACGTAATTTTGGTAGCTATGTGACGCACGAAACAAGACATTTTATCTATTTCTACCTTGGTCAGGTAGCCATTCTCCTCTTTAAGAGCGGGTAAACTTGTTTTGCTATCCTCCTCAACATCCTTTTTCCTTCCTCTCTTCCTCCCTTGCTCTATGCAAAATACATACATTAAAAATCACCGCCATGTGTAAAAGAAACTTCATTACTCATTATGTACACATTGAAAAATTTGTTTTAAAAAAACAACGCATGCTCCCGAGCAACTGAAGAGAAATATCAATGTTTCTTGATATTTTGTTTGTCGTTACATAAGTGGAAGGATAATCCAAAAAAAATTCTAAGAAGACACAATCGAAGGGTAGGGAGATAAACTGGGAAAAAAAGAAGAAAAGAATGACATACAATCTTACATGTTAAAATGTATTTTGTATGCCAAGAAGTTTGTTGTGTTCTTGTTTTATATTATTAGGTAAATGTGCAGAATACGGTTAAGTTCAATACTGGCGATTTTAACTTAGCAAATTTTAGCATAATTGTTTAACGTATAGTGTTCGAACCGCAACACTCTAAATGCATTACATATTTCGCGTTGAATGGGTTCGCATCAAGTGTACCCTATTTGAGTCTATATAACTGGAAGTACATGGTATCCGTTAAGTAATCGCCAATAATGAATGTAAATTCAAATGAGATTGATTGCCCCTGCAATTGTTATTTTATATTAATTAATAACCGTTGTCTCTTATGTACTGCATATTGATTAACTTGATTTTGTATTTGCTACAACTGCGACTGACATTTTTTGTTAGATTAAGAATTCTCAAAATGATTGAACGGAAAAGGAAAAAAGGGAGCTCAATCTCTCTTTCAACGTGTACGATAATTATCATCGTACACGTATTCTATTAATAACTTTATTTCGATCGGATATAAAACTAACATGCTATTGAATAACAATATCTGACTCGTTCATTGCTACCTTCACAATTTTTATATTGTGCACATTATAACGTAAAAAAGGGGGGAAAGACATTTTATCTCGAGGCGATGTATACTTAGAAGAATATTCATTTCCAGAAAGGAAATATCACTTGCCCATATTAAATTCTTTTATGTAATATTCAACACTCCATATATTATGGTACTTATATATATATATATATAAATATATATATATAATATAGATTATACATATATTATTTATACATAGAGTGCAATCTTCAAATAATTTTTCATGCAGTATTTGATTATCGTAAACATTGCTACATTGTTCAAATTTTAGACTGACTATTAAATAATATCAAATCACTATCGTGCATGTTTCTTTTTTTTTTTATAAAAGTTCGCAATACCACTTTTATAAGCAGTGAATATATAGCAGAGTGTTCGAAAGTAAAATCACGATAAAAGATATCGAGATTATATTTTGAAGATCAATTTGTCCTTGAGAACATCTGAAAATATTCAACGTGACATGTTATTACGTTTCTTTCTTTTTATTTATTTATTGTACATATATTCCATCAGATTTATTAACTCCTAAATATTGCATATATTATTAGTAACACAGGATGAGCTGTACTTTACAGTGTTATATAATGTACGTTATGCTTTCGCCGTACTTGCTACATGAGATCGGTTCAAGAAATATATCGCTAATAGGTTCGAATTTAATCGTCGGTAGTAAAAGCCAATTGTACTTTGTATACACGTTAAGTGAAGAACCTGTTATGCTGTTGGGCGGCGGTTGTCACATTCATTTGATTTGCCAAAACATCAAGATCCGCTTCCAGAACGCGCTTTTGCGAAACGTAATTAGAATGCGAAATACCGAACTATTTTTCGTACAATCCGGATAAAACACGGATTAATAAGTGAAAAATAAATGGACATGACAAAATCATTTTGGTTTTTTTGGATCTGAGCTTTCAAGGGTAAGAATCGCTCTGTGCACCTCCGCCAATTTCGTGATCGAGTCTACATGCAGAAGATGCGGTAAAAGCAGATGAATATTATTGTGCTTAACAATAAAAATCAGTTCCACCCACGAAACGATGTACTTTTCTTTTCAGCGAGGCACAATGTATAAAATAGGGAGTGAAATATCCTACATAAGAGAGCGGTATTGAACGTCACAAGGTCGAATTTTCCCTAAAATTACAATGCTGAAATACCAGAGAGGGAAAAAATGAATTGTGGTCGCAACACACACACACACACACACACACATGTACGCGCGCGCGCTTACAGCCTACGCACGCGAGATTGCTGAAGAACATCAATAATATATTCTCGATAAAATTCAACCTTGTGACTCATAATACGGAGTGGCTGGTTACCTGTTGTACTTTGCATAATTTGCGTAACTTCGTTAGACTCCGTGTATCTCATTTCCGCCCCTAATGACTATAAATATCTGTGCTTTTGCAACGCCATGCACACGTTCGTATCTATATATGTAAAATGAATGTAAACGTGTGTAAAAGCGATACTTGTGCTTTTTTTCAGAGTCCCCTAAAAAATAAGAACGATTTTTTTAATTGTTCCTTTATCCTTTATTTGTGGTATCAAGATTGATAATATCATTGATATTACATTTATTATGTTATTCAGTTTATTGTTACATTACATTTGATCTTTAACATTACAGAATCCAATACATCTGGAGAAAAATTAAGGATATATCATAATCTTATTTAACATTAATAATTTTAAATAAGTACATACCTTTCAGTCTTTTAAAGTTACTTAAAAATTAAAACAAGTTTTGCTATATTACAGGTAATTTTTTTCGGAAGATATAAAATATTTTCTTATTATCTTATTATCACCTCTGATAATTAGAAATTAGAATAACAGGAGATATTGACAAATATTGAGACGCGATTTATTTATTATTGCCATGTCAATAGTCGAATCTAAATGTAAAATTAATTATAATATTAATTATGTCACTAATTTAAAAAATTCTTCCAGGAATATGAATGGAAAAAATTATTGATATTTCTAAAATCAATTCTGAAACGTTATCCCAATATATTTTTATTTTATGAGCACGCAACAATATTTTGAGAATTAGTAAGAAATTCATTAAAGGTCCTTCTAATAGATTGATAATTCAACTCGATAGTATCGTCACGCAAATATCAATCCTAAAATAAATAGAAGTCCTTCGATAAATAAAATCGATTTCTCGTGAAATTTTAATCTGCAATGCTTTAAGAGTCCATTGAACCTTAACTGTTCAATATTAGAAACGCGTCATCAGACTTAATATTTTGTCGTACAAAAGCTCTTTGACATCCTTAGCCCACATGAAGTCGAGATGATTAAACTTTTCGTGTGGAACGAGAAATTTTCCAACTGGATTGCCAAGTTCCTTATATGTTAGGTCAACATCCTACAAATGATAAAGATGTAAACGCAATGTAATTATTCGTGTATTGTAAAGCTAGTAGTTTAATTTTAATATCTCAAGTATTTCCAGGATACTTGTTCCGTTCAAAAATATACAAAAATTTATTTTGTGCGTACATATATGAAAAAATAAATATCCTGGCAAATATGTCAGAGACATTTAAAATTAAATAAATTGTTATGTATAAAAAGATACGAACTTTAACATTTGCTAACCAATCATTGATGCCATAATGTAGTGAAACTGGCACTTTGATTTTTCCCAAATCGTATTTCGGAGGATCGAACGTACCGTATTTTAATAAATTGTTGATAAAAGAGTAGTCGTATCGTCTAAATTTCCCCGGTGCAATGAAAAACCCTAAGAATTCATTCGTGATTATGACATTTGTGATTCGTAAAAATTTTATATACATATTTTCATTATTTTATAAAATTTTTTGAAAAATGTGTTTATGGAATATACGATAGATATTTTGCTATCTTTATGCGAGTATAATACAAGACATAATAGGAATGAACGCTTACCAGTCTTAACGAGTTGTGCATAATGCATTATTTGTTTCGTGGATGCGCCAGCTGGAGTATGATCCAGGATTAATGGTAGAACGGTCTGCAAAAGTGACAGCAGTATCGTGAGTAAATATTATATATCGAATTAATAATGATATGACATTATTAATTCAAACAATAAATGATTATAAAATTCATGATTAATTCTGAAAAAGTTGATATTATTACGATATTATTTGATAACACTAATAGCACAGAGTGCTGTAACAAGTCAACTTACTATTTGACAAGTAATTATCTTATTTTGAATTTTACAAGATAATTAAAAACATGTTAAAGACAGTATCGTACAGCGTTAAACTGGTCTTTGTTGAATCCACCGAACAAGAAGAGCAGATTCGCGCACAAGGGTTGCGTGATAGCGTCTTCCGTGCATGCGACTTCTTTGAACATTTTCAAAATTTTGCCAATGGGCTTGAATTCGTGCTTGCCGATTAATTTCATCAGTTCCTGTAATGAGATGTTCAGGCCATTAAAAAAAAAATAAAAAATCGCAATTATTTTCTTATCGAGATTGAAATTACATACGTATATAGTACCGGTGAATCTTGCCAGGATTTGAAAAATAGGATTGTTCATTCTGCCGCAATAAGCGACCGGTGCCAATGCGAACATTGCCTGGATTTTAGCCTGATATTCGGGCCGTTCCACTGACATGACGAAAAAAGCAGTGGTACCCTGACTATGCCCCACGTAAAACATTTTTTCACGACCAGTGATTTTCACGATATAATCTATCATGGCTGGAATATCGTATACGCCGATCTCATGCCAACTGTAAGAAAAATACGATTTTTCAAAATTATTTATCAATCTTTCTGGAATTGATAATTATTTTCATTTTATATCAGAGATTTATATAGAGTGTGTGTAATTTATACAATAGAATGGGGGAAAAAATATCTAATAGGTATTTAATCCTAAAAAATAATATCAAACATTACATGACATTATCAGAAATGATAAATCTTTGACCGATAAAAGAAGATATTTTTATCGCAACTATATATTTACTGCAACTATAAAATCCCGTTGTAGATGCATTTTATATTTTTATTAATTTATATGTTCCATGCTGCTCTTACGATATTTCTACATTATTTGCGATACTAATTCTAATATCAATTTGATCAATTGAATCATTATGTCGAAAGCTTCCTCCGATATATAATCAGATATAATATAATCAGATAATCGAAGGAATGTAAGTGATTAAGAGAGCGCGATTAAGCTTTTCTTTAGTAAGATAACATACGCAAATTAATTTTATTTTGAATCGTGCTATACAGATGGCATAATCATTTTGATTTGATATATATATTTTATTTTTTATCATATCGCATATGTACGATTATTTATTAGATATACATCGTCACATAGGAAATATAGGGATGTTCATATCCTCGAACTTGCAAATATGATTGTGATTTTTCAAAATGTGATAACGCCGTGATTGTAATGATATTGAAAACGACTTTTGAAAATGATTGAATATAATTGTTAAAATTGTCATTATCATTGTAGCATTATTTCAATAAATTACGCGATTTGATAAACTTAGAAATAATAAATATCAGCCACGTACTTAAATATGTGATTCAACTTAGATGTCTTTATTCGATGGTAATGAAACATACTTTTAAAGATAAGATTAAAGATATTTGACATTCTTGTGTCAAGTTTTTACTGTGCTACTGTTTCTACTGACTTATTTTTAATGTACTATTAAAGTGTCGCAATAACTTGTTTTTTGCTATTTACACGGGTTTTTTTTACTATTTACATACACTAGATATTACGCGCGTTAATTATCTTCTTTTTAATTACTTGCTTAAATACCTGAATAAATGTAATTAATATTACACTGTTACACTGTTAATATTACTATTAAATCTTCAATACATAATTATCAAAATACGCGATAACATCCGTTCACAAGTAAACGCAGTAAGAGAACTAATCGACATCGTGGAAAACCGGCAAAAATACTTCAATATACAAGTATTTGATTGACTTTTTTTAGAAGTGGATTAGTCTCACCTAAAATCCCAGTAAAGTTCTTTTCGAATAGCCGGGAGCTTGTGTTTGCGTGAATATGTATTGCCACGTACGTTACCAAGCCACACGTCATATCCTGCGTCCGCCAGAACAAAAGCTAAAATTTTAAAAAGACATAATATTTTTATTAAAATATGAATGTTATACGGATGAAATTGGAGAAAATAAAATTTTTTTCAATTTTTAATCGCGTGACTTTACACTTTATTTTAAAACAATAGTTTAATATTTTGCTTTAAAATATATGACACGTATATGTAATTAGCACTTGATGCTCCAATAATGCACTCCCGTTCAAGAATCGAAATAAAAATGCACTTTCTTTACCTAAACCTTTCTCTGGTCCGGTAACAACCCAAACCGCCGAACTGCACAAAAGACCATGCATCACCAATACCACGGGTTTTTGCACTTGCGAATTGACGTTAGTTCGTCCTGTTATTCGATGCAATTCCAAGATGTAACCGTCATCAGTGACCACTTCATGCAGTTCTCCATTGTAACCATACTTGCTCACTAGTCCTAGCTATTGAAATGATGACTTTTTCTGATGCCGATAGATTGAGATTGAGAGATTGGTAAATAATTAAGGAATTTAAGGCCGTTATTAAACCGATAAATGTAATCTATTAAAAACTTGATTCATTATATTTATTATAATAATAAATAATAATATTTATAATATATATAAAAAAGTATATTTGTTAAAATTATCCAATACAGTTAATGTGTAAAGTTTAAAAATAATAAGAGAATCTCAAGAATAAATTTACAAAGAATCAACATACTATTTTTCTCATTGAATCGACAGAGGTGTTAAGATATTTATAATTGCATTAATGACCAGAGAAATACAAAATCATTCGAAAAGTTATTTCAACCGATGAAGAAAGAAATTGTACATCTGCATAATTTTTTTTTTCAATTTACTTTAAATTTTAACAGCTGTACTTACAGTGGTAAGTGACGCATCTGCGTGTGCAGTTAAAAATTGCGGATCTTCGAGTTCCTTGATCGCTGGTATTTTGTCTATCGGCGGAACATCCGGCAGTGGATCCATTGAAAAGTACGATATTGCGCTGGCAGACGCCAGCATAGAGAAGAGAAAAATCGACAACGGCATCGTTGTCGCTCAATGAAATCGTTACGAGAATCGATCGCTTCGAATTATATTGTGCACGATTTTTTTCCCAAACGTGCAGCGTATATATATATGGCGTTGCTTATTTACTGAAAATATCAGCGGAGTGTTTGCCATTTTATGCGATCTTATCGAATACTATCTATCCATCTGTCATAATTTCTGATTTGATATGATTGGTGTATTGAACTGATTAAGGTGTCGAAAAAGAAAGAGCCTTATCAGTTATTATTAAGTGGATCTATTGTGTATCCATAAAATGATACAGCATTTATAACTTTTTCCGCGCAGGTGCACAGCTGTTCGCAACATTGCATATATCTGTTTATATGATCTTTATTAAATCATTTTGAAAGAAACAAAATAATTGATTGCAACTGATTGATTGCTACTGATAAAATGCAGGCAAATAGAGAAATTTCTTGTAATATTTGAAAATTGACTTTGTAGATTTTATAGATTTCTGATCTAATAGATCATTCTTTTTTATATTGATCCACTAATTGATTTTTATATATGTACATTTTTTAAAATTTGTTTAAATTTTTTGTTTTGCAAATACGTTAAGAAGAGATTAGTAACTCAAATAAATATATATCGAATTATGAATGTAGGCATTGATCCCGAAACAAAATAATTCTTTCAACGAGAAAGTCAAATTCCTGGTTAAATTCCATAGATTAATTATCGCAAGAATTTGGAGGAGTGATAGATGTTGGGATTTCATTGCGAGGACTTCTTTATTAGATTGATTATCTCGTCATATACTAGCATCTTCACATCCTTAGCTCACTTGTACCCACATGATTAAATTTCTTATCCGCTATTAAGATTTTAATGGAGTTGCTCACTATATAACTTTTCCACATCCTACGAAAGAATCATAATATAAATACAAAGATTCAAATGTAAAAGTACAGTTTTATTTAATTAGCTTGACGCTTGATTTTAAGAAGCACTCTATATATATATATATATATATATATATATATATATATATATATATATGTATATATAAAAGTCTATAGATCATATGATCATTTTGACATTTAAATTCCAGCGTTAGATTATAGTGAAAAAATAACCTAATTGTTCTGATAGAAATCGAAAATACTCGAAATAAATGAATTATCAAGAAATATAAATCTTGACATTCACCAACTTATCATTTTCACTATAGTATAAATGGACTGGTATTTTGATCTTGATTAAATCGATGATTTTAACGAGCTGTGTATATTTTTATTGTTGGATATTCCATTGAATATACTCAGGCCGTTCCGTCGCCATAAAGAAGGCGGTAATATCCTGGATGTGTTCTAGATAAAAACATTTTTTTGGAGCTAGTAGTCTTCACAACATAGTCTATCATTGCTAGAAAATCACGTATGTTCGGTTATAATCTCTCTTCAGTTATAATATGCAATAGAAATTTACACTCGCATGAATTATTTACGCTTAGCCAAAAAAAAAGCAAAGTAAAGTCCGAAAAATATTATGCTTACCAAATTTGAATTATTATATGTATTATCAACTTATATATGTATGTGGTTTCACATATAATGCGCTTTGTATGCAATATTTTTATTCGTGAAGATAAAGATATTGATTTTTATGTAATCTGTTTAGTATATCTTTTGCATATTTATCGTGATCGAACAATTAAAGATAATTAAATTTTTTTACGATAAACAGATTATCAATAAAATAATACCTTTTTCAAGATAAATATGAATTTCAGACCAAAATTCTTCTCTCGAATTATAGTTTCACTTATTTGTTTGTGAAACGCGCAGAATAATGACTAAGCTTTGTTGAAAAATTTTGTGACAACTTTATTGTAACAAAAATATTTTAACATTTTCATTAATCAAACTTCAAGTTAAATTTCTGATAAAATTCTTATACTATAGAAATATGGTTTTATGGTATAATATTATATTTCTTGAAAAATATAGTTTTATCTCTCTCACATATTCTTTACCTCTTATAATTATTAATTGCTCAAAAATTGTAAACTTCATCACTGAAAATAAATTAATTCCTTTTAATTTGACTGCAAAGGGTGAAAAGGGTAATTGTAATGTATAAAAAGATTTTCAAACTTGATTTACCATATGTTACAATTATCTAGAATCTGAACATTATCATGTATACAATACAATATATACAATCATGAATATGAATCACGAATACTTGTGAAGCCGTTATCAGACTATGATTAGGATTGAGATTAAAATTTGACCAATCAAAGCAAAGTTCACTAAACATGATATTAGTTTTTCTTTCCTCTAATTGGTTAAATTCTAATCCAATAATAAGAATGGGTATAACAGGCAAATGAGAGTTTTAATACCACGCGATTATTGGTGCGCAAATTAATCTTCATAGATCAATCATTAAAGACATTTATATAATAATTCTTACAATATCGATCGCGAACGTTTCGGCTTACTTTCAAGCCATCATCGGCGCATTCCAGTTGTAAATTATGTTAAGTCCTCAGATTCTGGAATGCGCCGATGATGGCTTGAAAGTAAGCCGAAACGTTCGCGATCGATATTGTAAGAATTATTATATAAATGTCTTTAATATATGAAGATTAATTTGCGCACCAATAACCACGTTGTATTAAAGCTCTCATTTGCCCGTTATACCCATTCTTATTATTATATATATATATATATATATATACACACAGTCATGCTTATGTCCTTTATATATAATAAATAACGTCAGAATATCTTTATGCAACCTTATTCAATGCTATCTGTTAATTTATCATAATTTCTGCTTCAATAATGAATAATGAGCGACGTAGTAAGCCGTAATTGACATCGCGAAAGAAAAGTAAAAAATCCATGAGTTTTATCGCCGTTCAAGTGGTTCGACTGTTTACTCATGTAATAATATAATATTTTGTAGATTATTTGTACATAGGTGCATAGTACATAAGAGCGAATATTTATTTTATTGGATTGAAAATCCAATCATCATCAAAGTTTATTGCACTTGTATAATATTTCATCGTGTATGCACAATTTTTATCCACTGTTGTGTATTACATATGGCTTTTATACAATATATCTATTTATATAAATCATGATGTTAATTCTAATAATATTTAGTCGCTGTGTCCTGCGTGTCTGTTTACAAACGTAACTGATTAAGAGCGTACAAATATTTTTTATCAAAATAAGATGAAATATGAATGTATGAAAAACTTGAAGACGATTTTATCTCAATGAAAATATTTGATATCGCATATTCTTATACCAAATTTCAAATTAAAATTCCGATAAAATGCAATTTATTCGAAATATATTACATATATTATAAATAAATGTGCTCATATACGTGAACCGTTAAACCTTTAGAACAAAATATGAATACCATCTGCAGATATGTTAAATATTTTATTGTTTAAAATGCTTTTATTAAATGTGTTGTTCTTTTGCATTTAAATATTTTTACATATAATAGTCTTCAGAACGATGTGATTTTAAAAATCATCTTTAAACAAATTTTTATAATTATCAATGAGGCTCAGGGTAGTTCGATAATAATCGAAGAGTATCAATGTTTTCAACTGTTGATATACATTTTTCAATCGCCGATAGCTTAATTATAATACAATATTAAATTTATGATTTATTATTATGCAGATATTTTATAAGTAATATTTTATAATCAAGGATAAACGTATATTTACAACGCAATAATATCATATACATTTTGCAAAACTACATTTCTTTCTATTACTATTCGTAAATTTAAATTTAACATTTTTTTCTGAAATTTATTATTCGTAAATCACAAAAGATTTTTTACAATTTTTAATGCAATATATCCCTATATTTGTTGAAATATATTAAGCATGAAGAATGTATTTGTACGTCAGTATAATTACATGTAGAGGATTCTAGCGCGTACATGTTTTATCTATGAGTCATTTCTTTATGCGAAGAATATACTTGTTTGCATAATTACACGCTCATCTGCTGATGAGCGGATCGATTTTAAAGTTACCATCTTCTTACGCGGAAATATTACACAAGTAGTTTTTGTTATGCATAATTTTACATTGTTGCGTTATTACGTGACAATTAGATAGAGGACGTTTTAAATTTTAATGGCTAAAGAAACAAAATTTTCCGCAATTCACTTATTACGCAATGCGTAATTGTAGAATTCGTTACGCTTATTATACGTTTTTTTATTGCAATACATACTTGGAGCTTTGTAATTTAAAAACAAAAATCAAGTTTTTACAAATTTTATTTTATTCAATTTTTTGAACAATTTAAAAAAGATAGATATTGTATAAAACATTGTTTTATAAAATATTTTATACGTACTTATATTAAATATTGTAAAATCTAATATAATTGAAAAATTAACAATCTGCACAAGATGATCGTGCATGTAGAAAGACGCCTTTTGCACGGTGATTATTGCTCTGAAAGCACGCAGTATAGATTGTGGATATTCAAAATATGAATACAAAAATATTAGGTTTCGTGCAAGTGAAAAACAAAGAATACAACAGCAATTATTGTTTCGCAGAAATCTACTTTGTCGATTTATTTAACAAACAATTCTACACATTATTATAAATTTACATCATTAATAGAGAAAGATTTTGTAAATATGTGTATATATATATATATATATATATATATATATACACAATAATTATAAAAGCCATGCACTTTTCAACGACATATATATGCATATGTATATTGTTCCTCTTTCTAAAAAAAAAGAGAAGACTGGCAATAATCGCCATGCATCGATTATCAATTTTCACCTCGACAAAATTACGTTATATTTCTACATTTTCTCATATAAAATCTTAAAAATTATCAAAATGAGCGCATCATTACGAAAATAATACGGCCCTATCAAAAATGATACGACTTACGTATTACGCGCCCATTTTCATTCTACAAATAGGAACCCAGAAATAGGACCCATGGCCTATAATCTGATTTCTTTTTTTCTTTTTGTTTCTTTCTCCCTCCCTCTTTTTTCTGTCATACATTACTTATATCATTCTCTTTCTTTATTTTTTTGCAATATGTTGCTTTCTATTGTCTTCTGAATTCTCTCAAACTTGTATTAATCCACTAGAGGATCTAATGTATTCCAAGGTTTAAAATTGCTATTTTACTTTATCTTTTTCTTTTCTTTCGCGATCGAAACCATGGTTCCTTCTATACTCTAAAAACTGATGGCGCATTATTAAAATACGAATTACGTGTGTTCTGTGATATTTGTCTAATATGTGCATTCTTACAAAATATATTTCTTTTTTCGAAAATAGAACTCGATTAGAGAACATAGATTGAATTTCGAAGAGAATATCGTTCTATCTTACTCTTTATAAGGAAAATTATTTTTTACTATTATTATTGCAATGAAGAGAGAAGTTCCAATCAACATTTCGGTTTATCGAATATCATGGATCTATTTTTGTAAAGCTGCGTTATAATGTTATGTGATCATTATATTAATATTAACTATATTTAAAAATATAAACCAAATTTCAATTTCATAATAAATTTCATTTAATTAAAATTTTTTTCACATTCGATGTATACTATTTTTAATTGGAATTTTCATTTATTTGATTATCAAACAATTTCACTGTTCGAATGATTGGTATTAAAAATCCATTATATTTTATAAATTAGTGAAACAGGGAATTTATTTAATTAGTTTGAATAGTATTTTACGAATGTTAATATGAAATTGTACATACGTTATGCTAAAATCGCTATAAAGAGTTGAAGATAGTGACGATGCCGCTCAGATCTAATTATACAATTTTAATCTAACTTTAATACTGCCTTTAAAAAAATGATCTTTTGAAATAAGCCAATACGAAAAGTGACATATATAATCTTTTTATCATATCACATTGACATTTATAATCTTTTTCTAGAAATAGAAAAATTATTTGCAGTCTTGTCGTTTGCGTATCTTACAAAAATTGTATTTTTTTATAGATATATTGAAATTGTTGCTAATTATCGAATGTGTAAAACGCACAAGTTAATTATTAAAATAGTCAAACTATATCTTTATGCCATATCTTCCAGTTTCGTTTCCGTTAATAAAAATTTGATTTTTTTCTGATTTTCTATTTGCAACATTTTTTAAAAGATTGGTGAATTTTGTTGTTTTATTTCCTACCAATAAATAACGTGTCGATGAACATCTGAATATTCGTCTTCTATTTCCGACTCTCTCTCCTCTTTATTTAATGTCCTAATAATTAATCATGTCAGGACATTTTCCATGCAGACATTTTCAACACTAGAACCAATTCAACGTCATTATCGCGCATATTGACGAAATAGCGCGCGACGGTGCCTCGCGATCTTACTTAGAGACTAGCAAGCGTGCATCACGACATTACTACACCTACGCACTTTTCTGCCTACTCTTAATAAGATTAATCTTCTTTGTACATCATCGTGCATCATGCACTAGGAACAGACCAACGGTTTGCGGTGGAATCACGCCGATTGATCATCACATCTGAAGAAATCGATTTTTTTATTATAATTTTCAAAGTTAACAATAACAAATATCACCCAGTGAATCATTCAACCTGCTTGTATATTTTAGATATTAATTATGTGTATCATGAAGAAGATAATAATTCTATATGAATAAATAAACAAGTAGAATAAAATTTTTTTATAGGAAATTTCGTTTGAAAGAAAACTTATTTTAAAATTAAATAATTTTTCTTATTTTAAATTTACATAATTTTCAATAATATTATGTAATAGGTGTGTCGACAAATTCGATAATGTCCAGAATGACAAATTTAATATTCTATTTAAAAAATTTAAATAATTATTATCTGATATTTTGCGTCCGACTGATTTCTTCTAAAATTAAATATGTATTTTTAAAAAACTGACGTGATGCTCACAGTCGGCGCTCTCTCACGAAACGCAGTATCTTACAAATCGTTTTCTTATAGCAGAGGTCTCATACACACGTTTATGCGGGCCGCAAATGAATTCTTATAGCAGATCGAAATGTCCGATCAACTTTGTAAAATTTCAAAGATGGGAGATGATTTTGCACCGATTCAACACGTCGGTATATCGGTTATATACGATAAATATAACCGTATAAATAAAAATCCTTTTATGCGAACATAACTTCTTTAGATAGATGACGGAAATTCGTGTTTTATGCGGCCCATGTGATTATATTGAGACCATTGTCTTACAATAATAATCTGATCGAGCGAATAAGCACGTAATAACTGAGGCGTACGGTTCCTACTTGTCATTCATAAAACATAATGATTTGTGTGTTATATACACAATATACATATATAAGATATACAAGGTATGCGTACGATCACAGAAAATTGCGTACGCTATTCTAGAAAACCGTCCCGCAGTTGTAAAATCCGCAAAAAGCCTAACACGTACGGCCGATATGGCGTGATTAAATAAAATGACCAGGAAAAAAAGGAGTTAAACATGTAACCTCATCCGTTCGTTGTTAATATTCGGATTGGAATTCCTAGAGGCCAGTACCACGATGAATATTCTGTCTTAATTCTGCTACGTGTATATAATTATAAGATAAAACATTAAAAAAATTTGTCAAACACATCAAAATATCCTGCTTCTAAAAAATCATAAAAGTGCCAAATAAATTAACGCCAAAGACTCATCATCTTTTTTTCTTTAAGTTTCAGTTTTAAATAAAATTACGATTCTGTAATTTTCTTTTAAACAAAACAAAAATTTGAAAAATATGTTTCTAGATTAGAAAAATATATTAAAATATGTGTGTGATTATCTTAATTCAAATTCTCGAAACTAATAAACGTAATTTTGCTTTTTAACTTCACTTGATAGGCGTAATAACTTTTGCGCCAATCTAACATAACTCTATCTTGCTATAAATAATGCTGATTCTGCGTGATTCTTATGCAAAAAATTATGATAAATTATCGAGTGCGCGCGATATGAAATCATTTCTTAAATTTTCCCGATCGACCGTACACTTCGCACCTCGTCAACCGTGCACGACGCTCGTAATACTAATTTGACTACTGTTAAGAAAATGATAAATGAAAGTTTGATCACGCGAAGATTCCTGTCTTCATCGTTATCGTCATTCGTCGTTGTCGTCGTCATTATTGTCACAGTTGTCGTGCTACCGACAGGAAGGACACGGGATAGGGATTCTAGAGAAACCCCATCCCGGACCCGATGGCCTGTCTGCTGACAGCATCGCGTCATCCGCGCGAGAGACGTCCAGCACGCTGTCATACGTGGTACTCGCCGCCCGACAAACGTCGGACGACGAGCGATATTCGCGAGCGACCTTTATAGGTCGTTCCTCGCGCCGGACTCGGTGCCTCATTTGCCTTCCAAGATCTCTTGGATACTGACATACGTGCCGGTGAGGAAGCCCAACACGCCGAAAGAGATGATGGCAATATTCTTCCATAATCGCCAGTTCCACTTGCCGAGGCCGTTCTCCTGTTCCCAGACGGTTACCAGTTCGATCACCGACGGGAACATGAGACCCAACGTGGACAGGCATACAGCTCCGACGAGGGAGATAAACGGACCCAAATTGGGGATCGCGATCGCTACACAAACGGTAAAGATTACCAGTACAATACGGAGAAAGTATTCTCCAAGCAGTCGCCGGGAGCCGAAATATTGCTTGGCATTCTTCCAAATTATCTCCATGGGCACGTAGAACTGAAGTCCATAAGTGAGGAAGATCGCGACAGCGATCATTACTTTGGCGGATTGTGCCAGCACCTGGTCTTGTGGAGGATTGAGTGTAATGGAAGCCTTCGTATTTTCGCCATACTTCCAGTAGCCGAAGAAACCGACAGTACTGTACAACAATACGACACAGAACATGCCGGTGTTGAGGACACCTGGACAACCGACGAAATGCGATGGTGTTTTCATATTGTTCTCCAACGGCATTACCTAGAAATAGATAAAAGACTTTGATGTTAAATAATGAAATATATATGGAATTAAAAACAAAAGAATACATATAAAAATTTGTAATAATTTTTATTTTATGAATATAAAGTAAATAAAAAATAGAACACATTTAAATATCTCTTTTAGATTTTCAAAATGCAAAAAATACATAAAATGTTATAAAATTTAAATTTAAAAATCCTTAATATTTTCTTCCTTCGAATTTTAAGGAAAATTAACGTTTTACTTTAAGAATTTCTGTTTAGATAATTTAATTAATTTTCTATGAGCATTTCATATTTAATCAATTTTCTGATGTAATTGAAAAATCTTAATCGGTTTGCATGAAAAATTTCTTTTAAATATCACTGTATAACGAGAGTTATAGAATGTTACGTGATCTTTTTTTGTTCATCAAGTTGATTCTCATCGCGAATGTCCGAAACATTCCATGACGCACAGACCAAGGCGTGCCACTTGATTTACGCGTATCGATACATGGAACAATCGAACATGACCGTTAAGTGTCCGGACGTGTCTAGCAATTGAATGCAAAGTTATTTCTGATGCACAGTGTCGTAACAGATATCTTCGCGATGATCGCACTACGAGCAGTTACATTCTAATTAAGATTCAAAATCGCTTCTACTTTCATCAGCAATTTTTCTATAATTGTAAGCATCATGTTAGTCGGAAAAATTAAACAATTTTTGCTATAAATTATAAACTACAAATTTTAATATTTTAATATTATTTAAAATTATTTAAAATTAATTTGTTGTGGTATAGCGAAATATACAAAGAAATGAGTATACTTACAACACCGATGCCTTCGAGGGCAAAGATGGCAGTACCGAAGAAAAGGGGCAATTGAGACCAGCTGGAGAAATTTGGTACGTCGCTGATAGTAGGCAAGTCATTGAAAATATAATAGAAGGTGATACCCATACCAGTGGCAATCAATATGTTTGCTACCATCGAAAACGGCGCGAGATATTTGAGATTTCTCACAAGAGAGAAAATGATGAGCAATGGTAGCAACGCGGCCATGTATACTCGTAGATCTTTGTCCGTTTCCGTATAATAATCCACGACTTCTTTGAGGTTGGTTGAGATAAAGACGATATACACACAACAACAACCAACCAAATCGATCACCAAGAACGAATTAATTGTCGCCCTGAAACGGCATTAAATGGAATTAAATTGAATAATATAAGATAATGGAGAAATAGAAATAGCAATGTATATCGAGTTTTTATATAACAAATTGTGAGAATGAAATCTGTTGTGCTTTATATTTTCTAAATGACCTTGGTAATAAAACGCAGACGTAACGTCTCCCATGAATAAACTCACTTGGCAAGTCTAGCGTATTTCTGAACGGATTCGGGCCCCACGAGGAAGGCTGCCTCGGCCACGTCAGCGAAGCCCAGACTAGGTGT
>JANQDE010000042.1:334755-419755 GCA_037157785.1 Cephalotes varians | reverse complement strand
TTAACGAGGTCTCAATTAAGTATGTTCTCAATTAAATGAATTTCTCGTTTGCACGATGTGAAGGAACATGACACAATAAGCAAGTACATATCTGTACGCAACACAAACGAGCAACTTCGCAGTCGTCCAAGATTCAGCAGGCGGCCGTCAAGCATCCTTGGTGCCAGCTACGCTATGAATTCTACGTCAGCGATCAGGCGGTATGCACGATTAGTATGTAGTACTAACAATTAGAATAGTTTAACGATAAAAACAACGGAACAAAAAAACAAAACAGAGGAGAAATGAATAAGTCAATTAAATTACATAACCATAGTAATATATAGTATAGCACAAGAGAATGGGCAGAATACACAGATTAACGGAAAAACGTAAATGCACAATATATGATCCTCGGGTTTGTTCTCACTCACGTTTGTTTGAGCATTTGGGTTTGGCAAGAAAGCAATGGTGATGATCGTGGTAGCAGATAGTGAACACGCTCAATTATCGTTGAGCCGTTCATTCGCGTTGATTTCTCTAGCGGAATTTTGAGACTTACTTGACAAGCACCACGTCTGAGAGTTCTGTTTTCACACCCTGCTTCTTCGGCTCGTATTCCGCTATCATCGGGCGCATTGGCGTTCTCTGTAACAGAATAAGAGAGTCGAGTTGAACCGAACAAATTACGAAACGTTGACCGACGCATGTCGGCATGTGACAAGTCGGTGTGCATGCGCGAATTAATTAAGTCAAAATAAATGCGCGTTATCGGCGATCGCGATAAATACTTTCGAATAAACTTTCGAACGATGGTGATAACCCGTTCGTAATGTCTTTTTTGGAGGGGAGCTGATTGGGACAGGTCAGTTTTGCACCGCTGAGATTATGGCTGGACGTTCACGCGCTGTAAGCTTCATTCTATCTTTCGCTCGTTATCTGCAGAAGGAAGAGCGAAGCTTACAGCGCGTGAGTGTCCAAAGAGAACGCGGGGTATGCGTAGCGTGTCCGATGCACCGAGCTGCATACATGACGCACTCTGTTGTTCATTGGCGTATTTTACTCTATGGCTTTTACGCTCCGTTCGAGTTGTCGACTTGACATAATAGTGGCGACTCTTCGGTAAATCAAGTTCTTGTCGTAATATGTTGCAAGGCGCGTTTAGTAATACGCGAATTAAGAAAAAATGCGATAAAAGATTGTATCTTGCAAAAAATTATGTCTATTAAGTTGCTTAGATACTTTTTGGATTCTCTTTACATTTCGTTGCTGCGAATGATATTTTTATTTTTCTCTCTAAATAAGAATCGGTGTATTATTCACTGATTTACAGTGCTATATTTGTAATTGTGATTTAGCGAGTATTCACTGTTTTTCAGCGATTTTGATCAAGAAGGAATACTTTTACTGATCAAAATCAATGTATTATCACTGAAAGACAGTGCACATTTCACTGATTGATATAGTTACAAGTATAGTACTGAAATCAGTGAATTTTCACTGATTTCGATTTAAAGAGTTCGTTTAATAATTATCGTGATTAACTAAAATTCATATAATTTGTATTCACCATAATATGGGGACGATCATTCGCCGTCACTACCGACAGCGAGCTCATTTCCACATCGTGAGAACTGTCGGTGTTCCCCATTTTCGTCTTTGCCTCCTTTTTCACCTTTTAAATATATGACGTATATTAATCCTGATGAGCTGCCGAGATTTCGTAGAAAGACGAATGTCGCATCACATATTATCTGTTGGTATTATTTGGAGTTCACGTCAACATCTGGCCATTCGCTCTAAAAGATTGAAAACTCCGAAGAACGTGTCGCGCGATGAAGGAATAAAATCAAACGAAGCGCGGGAACGTCGAAGCGCTCGTTCGGCACCACTTCGAGAGGGATGATGACGATTGATTTCTTTCCTCTTGGAGAAGAACGTTCCTCCGTGGATATAAATCGCGAGAGCATCACGTCATCCACATTCGAGTTTACGTTCACATTCGCGGGTCGAAGAGGTGCGCGACGAGGCGAGGATGAAGAGTCTATCTTGAGACAGTCCGCCCGCGACGCGACGTCCGGAGAGGAACGCGAAGATCGACGCGCCGACGCGTGTGCAAGACGGGCGTCGCGACGCTCGAATGTCCACGGAATGCCGACGGATTGACTAAACCGTGTATCGTCCCTGTGTTGTGGACGCTCTATCCGCGAGCGGGGAATAGAGCGTCCGCTATCCGGTGCCCGCTCTATGTACGGCGCCGCGCACGGCGCAGAAAAGCGCGGTTACCGCTGCCAAATCTTTCGGCGACGTCCGCCGAGGACGGGTTCTTTATATACCGAACGACTACGAAAATAGGAAGAACAAACTGACGCGCGGTCGCGGCTCACGTGAGCCGTACGCCTCTGCCGGTTATCTGACCGCTAACCAGGTTTAAACAGGATCCTGTTTGAACGACGCGACAGACGGGGCCCCGAATCGTCGGCCACCTCCGCGGTTGGCTCGCGAATTAGAGGGTACGCGGCTCTCGTTCATCGACGATGCGTTGCGTGAGAAAAAGTGAAAAAAATCGCGTATCTATTCGCAGCGCAACCCAAATGCGTGCCAAATATGACGAGAACGATATAAATTGAGAGAAATAAAAGAGAGAATTTCATTTGCAGCATCGTTTTTAAATGTGTGTAACTGCGAGACATTCGTACATAAATCTGTATTATTTCAGTTTACACTTCAGACCTTGCGGTATCATTTTCCTCGTAAAACTGAAATATTTTTCAGATGCCAATTGTCACACTCTAGAAATAGATGTGTCTTCGCTTCTACGATACATGATTATCGTCGTCTCACGTTAGGATCATTATAACGATTTATGCTGGTGTCGATAAAGCGAACGCGTGCAAACGGAACAAATGCTATTTAGAGTACAGCTGAAAATTTATTACGTTAAGTCTAAAAATGTACGCAAAATGTCAATACGACAGACGTGATCTATCAATTTGAGTAAATTGTTGATCAAGTACAAAAATACTCATCTCGATTCTTTACGAATATTTTTGCGAATATTTTTTTACACTGCCAAGAGAATTACTAAATACATCATCATTACGTAAGCGAATATTCGCAACGTATTCTGTGTTTGAGCCAACACATGGCACTCCTGAGATCATTTTGAGATGAAAGTCCTAATACCATATATGAAGGAAAAATAATATATTTTTTTTTAAATAAAAAAATGTTTAAAATTGATCAATTTATTCGAAATTCGCGCACGTTGTGATTTTATGTTCTGTCCAAAAGTTCATCGGGACTATCTGTGTCGCGTAATCCGTATGTCTCAGTATTTATTTTAAATACTTGTAAATGTCGTTGCGAGGCACGAGGTACGTAACGGCGCTTACACGTAATATCTCGCTGTGTTTCGATTATGATAAATGTAGATCCAGTCGTTTCGGCGGCGATGCACTCGCAAATGTTGACGGTGGAGATCCGATTCCCACCGTTCTTTCCAATTACACATCTCTGTATAGGTCGGCCTCGCGCACGAATTCGGCGTCTATTTTTGCCCTGCGGCACCTCGTTGAGGCGAAAATGAAGCGATAGTATTCATTCGCATAACATTCTCCATGCGATGAAACGAGAGAAATTTTTGCACGCGCAGAAACTTTATTCCACCACGCTCTCTCTCTCTTAGTTCCATGTCTTTTTTTCAAGAATTGAATTGAGATGTAGTCAGCGTACGATTGAAATATTACAGACTGCTTTTTATTATGAACTGCTGTAGATTTAATGCCTTTATAAAGATCGAAAATAATGATAATCGTTATGAAACAGGTAATAATTTTGATTGAAATCATATATTAAATAATACCATATAAATCATATTATTATAATAGTTTTTATTGAAATTAAAACTATTCTAATGTTTAATTTTTTATAAAATTACAGACTAAATTTTCTAAATTTTTGTTTCTCTGTTATATGTATCTGCATGAATTTTTTATGAAACCAAACTTTAAGATATAATCATTAAAAAAAATCAGAATTATAGAAACTATTTATCATAAAAAATAAAGATAATATTATTAAAAAATGCTAATTAATTTGCTATCTAATAGGAAAGAGAGAAGGGGGAGAGAGAGAGAAAAAAAGAGAGAAAGAAATTATTATCCTCAAAAAGTATTAAAAACGAATTCTCGATTTATTTCGCAGCAGACAGCGAATATTTCTACAACTTTGAAGCATGTGGCACTCTGTTAATGAATGAAATACAGTCGTAGCCCTAATCGCGATAAGCGGAAACCTCAGAAAGTAATCACAAACGTAGGGTAGCCTAATCAACGACGAAAAGAAGGAAGGGATAAAAGCAATATCGAAATAGGGGAGCCAAGAGGCCTTGAAGGCTAATCACGCACAGTCGTTGTGTTATTAGCGGCAAATATACACAATTCCACGAGCAAACACCGGCATAAGATAACAGCTAAATTCATGACAGTCGTTAAATATATTCCGATTTTGAGCAATCGTGCAAATTGCATATTACTTGTCCGGGTATTGTTTTGCGTATGCACATTAAATGATATGAAGGGGAGATTCAGATTATTATGCGCGCGCGCACAAAAGTTCTTACAAAATTATTTAATTATTTGAGAGTTTATGTCAAAAGACGTCAGTCTCCTAACTAGCAAGTAAAAGCATGCGCTATACACGAGATCGAAATTAATAAGTTTGATAAATCTCTATATTCAATGATCAAAGTCTGAACCGATGGAACGTGACAATGTAATTCTGGTAGATATTTTACGATCACTGCTGACCTATCTGCCATTGAAGTGTTGGAAAAAATTTAATCGATTCAAATGCTAATAAAAACGATCGTATCTAAATATAAACTCGCCTTAACGAGCAAGTCCCGAATCATAAATCGGCGCAATGGACTCTCTATTGAACGAAATTGCGACGTATTAGAGGTCGCGGCTTTTGCGTTCCTTTCGGCACAAAGCATGTGACTTCAATGCCACAATAACGGCGAATTATATATATGTATGTATGTATGTATATAGATACATGTATACATGTACACTCTAATGCGAATCAGCTAGCTGCGGCAGCGAAATAACGAATTGACAAATCTGACAGCAACGTCACATCCTCATCTCGACAACGGTGCGTTACGCACGGCTGCACCCGCGTGGGAGTCTCGCACTCTCGTTCCTGCTACTGCCCCTGAATTATGTGCGCATGTATTACACGGCAGTGCTTCTCAAATTAATACGCAAGAAAGAATCTGTGACTTGTGTGACTTACAAAATTTTATTTTCTAAAAAACTTTAGAGTCTTAAGATTACAACTAAAATTTTACTTAAAAACTGTTTTTAATCATATAATTTTATTTTAATTGAAATTAATTTGTATTTTAATTAAAAGCAGATGGCTTATGTATATGTATAAAATTTTTAAAAAAGTTTCAAGTAAGAAATAACAGCGAAGAATATCTTATAAAAAATATCTAATAAAAAAATTTAGGAAATAGGCTGTCGTACAGCATACACGTGCGCAATGTACCGCACATGTATTGCATATTGAACCAACTAGTAACAGCATTGACCTTCTTAATCTAGTTGCGTAGTTCGACCAAATCACGACTCGGACGAATCAGATTCGTGCAATTATGCCTTGTCACTGGAGACAATAAAGCGGCGGAAAGAGTTGAAAGAATAATAGACGCCGCAATGATTTAAACATGATTTTATATACTCGAAACGATTCACAGTAATTCTTATCTTTGTCATCTTTTTTTAACCATTATCCAATCTTTATATTTCTGCGTCTCTGAAATGACTTATCTCGGCTAATCTAGTCCTTATATAATAACCAGTAAGAAGGCTACGCCTAACTCGCTTCATGGAATTCGCTTCTATCAACGATTCGCACAGATCGCTTTCGTTGCTCATCTTGTTTTCGAAGGACGTCCAGTTTCATTAGGACACCCAGTATAATGTCTCGAGACGGACTCGCGTGACTTCTATTTCTCGCAGACCACTGAACTCCCGCGAGCTGAGCAACCGAACGCCCGCCCCGTGTTCTCGCCGCTCAGCGACACGTGTACTCACACAGGAAACTTAATTGCGAGCGCGAAATATATGAATTCGTATTAACCGGCGCGTGAATCACGCCTATTCGGAATTCTCTGTACTGTGTTCTATAGTTATATAATTTGCACTTAGCAGAAATCGTGCTCTGAAATTATAAATGTGTATAGCATGACTATGTACGTTCGATGATAACAAGCACGTTTAGCACACGTGATGACACTTATCAAATGTGTGCCAAACCAAAATACATAGAGTAAACAATTACTTTATGTTTAATTGGGCATTATAAATTACATTCTAATCTATGATTGTTTCGCGAGTGGAAGTTTAAGTACGCGAAATTGAGTTAACTGGAGCGTTCATTAAACTTTAACGAGCGAAAAAAAGCTGTGCTGAATGCAAGGAGATTTGTAGTCAAGGTCACGCCTTAATACACTGACATGTTTCTTTACGATGACAGAAATTGGCAGCATCCATGTTCATAACGTCTTCTAATCGTCTTTGAGAAAAAAAGATAGTGAAAAAAAGATCATCGGATCACTGGCCAAGATCATCAAGAGTGCCAAGCAGCTGAAGAACATGGGGCGTACCAGACTTGCTGGAAATAGTGGCGGAACCGAAGAACGGGACTAGAAAGAGGGGATGGCGAACTATAGTAGGGAGAGAACGGAAGGAAGAAGGGGAAACGCAACGCGTGAAAGAAAAAGAGAGAGGAAAAAAGAGAAACGGAGAAAGATAGGAAGAGGAAAGGTGTCAGTTCAGGAAATTTCCATGACGTAGCCGTAGCCGTGCCACTTGCCATTATCTTGCTAGACGTGTCACGAAGCGACTGACCGAGCAAGCTAAACAACTTCGAAAAATGGAGGAAACTATGCAATTTGAAAAAACTAGTTTCAAATGTTCACTAGTTTTGATTACGAAAGAAAGATAACCCACTTTGGTGACACTCGGTGTCAGAACAGCGGAGGAAATGATACGAATGAAAAGTCAATCGGAATAAAGAATCAAGACGATTGCAGAAAATGTGAATGTCAATTTCTACGAAATTCAGTTACTACAGAGAAACATTTCATCGAAAGTAGGAGATTTTCAAGACTCGATCCAGCCTTACTCTGACTGCTTATTCGTAATAGAATCAATAGAGTACATAAATTTAAAAATATATGTAATAGTCTCCGTAGCAATAAAAAATCATAGCCTTAAAAAACTCTACTTTATCTCTAGGAAATTAAATTTAAAATTTTTCTAGAAATGCTTAATTTTTTCCTGTTTGTTTTTTATCCTGTTTTTCATGAAAAATTAGAACTCTGTTCTCGAGTTAAATTTAACTCGCGAGACACTGTTGTACGGACGGTTTGTTCACCGCATGGTATCGATCGCCGATACAAAGTCAACGCACGGCCAGTGAGTCTCGAGGAAAACCACCTTCGTCGTCAATCGATCGGGGTCACAACAGAAACTAGACGTTCGATCAGACGAGTTTATCAGAGAGATAAACGTTTATTCATCCTGAATCGAAGTAAGCAAAATAGAAAAAATACTGCGGCATCCACGTTCTGTTTGGATGACAATATTCCTGAATAAATTTTAAACGACCTTAAGAATACGGAAAAATGTTATCTTCATTATATCAAAATCGTGCTATTTAAAAAGTGATATGCAGAAAAAGTGCATACTATCTGCTGACACGTAATCGTGGAAACATTATTGAAATTTTAAATAGCCGCGTGCGCAATACGAAGGTCGGTCAAAAATACACTTTTACGTCGCGGCCGACTTTTGCGTACGTCAAAAATGTTAAATCAAAAAATCTTACTGTGCTAAGAAAATTATTTTATCCTACCAAAAAGTTAAGTACGTACAAATTTTCATAAACTAAACTCGATGGTAATTCCTGAAGTTATCTATATTACGTTATCATGCGTTTTCTCATAAATTGTCCGAATTCTTTTTTTTAAGACGGTGTGAATATCCGATGTCCTTATCACATCGCGATAATGGAACGCGATTCGACATAGTGTTACCAAAAACAAATGGCGCTGACAGAGCATAATCCGGATCGAAAAATCAAAAAAGGTCGATGAAACGGATGGATAAGATGCGACAAAACACACTTTTTAATTTCGAAAAAATTCATGATAATGGATGACGCAGCGCGTGTTGCACGCGTATTTTATATATATGTTACATTAATTTAAGAAGAACGTCCGCGATGATTTCTCGAGGAATGGTAATTTTTATCAGACATTTCGTGATGACTCAAGAGGATAATTATCTGATATATCGAGACACAATTAATGATTATCACAAAGTATCAGACGTTGCATTACGTGTTTCACGAGAATGTCTCCTTATCTCGATTAGCGAAATCATCGATTTATATTGCGTAACGTGTAGAAAATGAAGTTTGTATTACGGATTTTAAGATGATAAGGCGATAAATGATAACATTAGAATTTTTTAATCGTTGTAATTTCATTAGTATCATATCTTAAAGTAATTTTTATTTTAAAATAAAGAAAACGGCTAGAGAGAATTATCTAACATGCAACTAGCTTTATACGTACATATATATTTTTACACACACACACACACACACATATGTATCTCACAATTGGAATATATTTAAAAATGTGATACATTTAATATATTTAATGTTTTATTATTTTCTATTCTCCCATTAAATTAATATTAAAAAGATATATTGAAATAAGATTTCGACATCTTATTAGATATTACTCTGTAAATTTTAATACATTACAATTAATTTTTACAAAGTTAAATGCAACGCGATGAAAGAACAAAAGAAACGCGAAACAATCGCAGAGAACAATATGACGACAAGCCTTCTGACGATTTGCTTAAACGCGTTCACCTAATTACACAATTGCCGTCTACATACATACATGCAGAGTATGCGTAATCGCTCGTGACGTCCCAAATTACGCATATCCGTAATGAAATGTATTACTCGAATCAAATCTTCCCGCGTGATTCTTATCAATTTTACATGGCACTCAATTTACTTAATGCTTATAGGAATATTTTAGACAATCCATAGACGTCGTAGTTATAATTGTTGTATTGTACACTATGTCGTTATATTTTTTCCTCATTCTTCTTTCGATTGCGCGTATCTATATCATTTCAAGTAAAAAAAAATGTACGAAAGTGTAGGCGTAGAAGTAGGTTAAAAAGACTTAATACCGATATCGCGCGTGTATTGGTGACATTTCAGAGACTATATTACGCGCGACCGCGCCATGTGGCGATTGCATACATGCGATAAGAAACGTGTATAACGCACGTCAATGCCGCAAAATATCTAAGCAATTTTTTGTACTGTCTTTTATAATTAGCAATTCAAATTTAAATTCGAGCGGCGCGTAATTTAACGGTGACTTGATGAAACTGACGGAAGACTTGACGCGAGAAAGATCGTACATGCGAGAAAATAAGGTATATCCTTTTTTTAAAAGAGACATTGTTTTAAATAATATATACTATATTTATCGAGAGCGAGAAAAAATATACTCTATTTATACGATTTTGTCTTATTTAAACATTTTTGTAAATAGTATTTAAATAGTATTTACGAGGCATTTAATATTGATACGTAATTTTTTTTAAAGAGAAATAAACTTTTGGAAATTTAGCGTCTCTAAAAATGTAGTCTTTTTGTGCTATCTTTATAAAATCAATAAACTCAGCGCGTCGCGATACGCGATATCTTAATACTTTGATAGCGATTGTAAAGTTTTGCTTAGCAAAGAATTAGTCAATTGTGCTGTTACAGATATCTCGGTTTAGATTTTTGAAAAGATAAATTATAAATTTGATGATAATTAAATATTAAGTAATGATTTATTATCAAGCCACTCACCTGAATTCGACCGCCGTGCACGTTCGGTATTCCGAGACTCTTCGTATTGTGCGACATTCTTGAATTTATATTGGTGCGTCGGTCGCTCTGATCTCAGAAAACTGCTGATTCCGAGTATGCAAAACAGACGTATATAAATATGTATGTATAAGCTGTATATACTTATGTATATACGATTCCTTCCGCTCCGTGCGACGTCCGACGTCGAGATGAATAGGCAGAAACGCGAATCCGCTCCGAAATTCGCCGTCGAACCCGCTACCAATGGGAGAGTCTGGCGCTCAGCGTATTCTCGCGTGTGAATATGTACGTGTTCACACGAAGGGAAATTATATCGCGCCGCGTGTACTATTTGTACACTGTGCGCTTACAAACGTTGCGACAGGCTTCGCGGGTGCGCGATAATGCAAGGGTTCGTCTCTCGGACGAACGCGGTGTCGCACTGATCTTTCGTCCTCTTTTCACGTCAACTTCCCTCCGTGAATACCAAGATCGGTATACGTTGCGTGGAAGTTGCCCCGCGGTGGGAGCAGACGGTTAACAAAGGGTGGGGGTTTGCGAATACAGAGAAGAGGAGAGAGAGAGGAATCGACGAGGTGATATCAGGAGGAACGTCGGAAATGCCTAAAAGAACTCAAATCCTTGGAAAACGCGCGCGAGGAAAAACAATCACCCCTTTTCTATCAAGCGACGAGGGTAAATATCAGTTGAATATTTGAGAGATCAAGAATTTCAATGTAATTTATCAAGAAATTTCTGTTCGAATTACGACTCAAAGTACGACGCGCCGGATCGCGATCGGCGAAGAGACTCGCACAAGAATGACGGTGCGCGATACGGAAAGCCGCGTCGCGGTTTCTCTGGTTCTCCCACTCCCTCGAACAGCATACTCTTCGTCCCTTTCGACGTTTGCCCCTCCCCGAGGCAAGAACGCTTACAGCAACCTCTTCGTCCGATTAGATCGCTCCAAGGGACTTCCCTCTTTGCGAAGACGTCTCGTCAAACTCCATTACACCCTCCGTCATTTTTTAACAATAGTTTCCTATTCTATATCGTATTTTTATTCAAAAGTGTCAGCTTCACTATATTTATCGTGTCATTTTCTGGATAACATGACTTAATCTACTAATTTTTTAGATAATTCAAGTCAATCTGTGTGTGTGTGTGTATACACTAAAAATAATTAGCTGTTAAAATTAATTAGTCAACTACTAAAAATAATATTCTAATAGCACACAATGTGCATCTAAATTTTGCACGTCAATTACTTTAAAGATAGTTATTTGAAATATGTATATACAAATTATTTACGAACAAGAAACAAATAAAGTAGGAATAGTGATTTATTATTCGATAAAAATGGAAATTATTTAGCCATTGGAATTATATACATTGGTGAGCTAACTTTCTCAACAAGTGACTGCTTATTTCAAGTTGCATTTTCTTAAAATTAAAAAGCGATGCGTATCCATAGATACTATAATGATTCAGTAAAAAAACAAAAACCTAAGCGATTTTCGTAGCCGTAACTCGATATTACGTTTACGATTTCGCTATCTAATATCGCAGGTAACACGAAACTCGCTTGTTGGCGCTTCGCGTTGTTTTGCGTCGTATTAAAGCTTTCAATTCCTTGTTGCACTTATATTAAAATATAATCTTAAACATCATATTTTTTCTTATGTTATGCATCAAAATAAATTAATTTTTTCGTATTCATTTAATAAATTAAATTGGGAAAATATTGATGAACATGTAATTCGATGTATGTTTATATATACGTGTTTTCTACATTACAAGATGTAATATTTTATGGCATTGATTAAAATTATTAATTCCTACGGCTATTAATTCATGAACCGTAAAGAAAATCTTTAATACATTTCATAGATCTATTCTAATAACTAGGTCTAAGTCTTCTAATATAATATATACAATGCAATTGCAAGAAAAATTAATTTTTTTGTGTATAGTACAAGAAAAAATGGCATCAAGATTGAACAAATTTTTTTTCTTAACTTCCTTTTTCATCATAAAATTATATAACGAAAATCCAGTTTGTCGATTTCATTACGGATTGTAGATGATTTAAAGTGCGCTTAAACAACTTAAGAAGCAAAAACGATCGATAACTCGGTAAACTTGATCTGAAATAACATATGATTGGCTCTTCTTATCGATCTGGTCGTGATGCAATTTATTGCAATCGTGACGAGTAGCAAAATAATTTTTCCAATAGTAACGACTGTAATAGATGTATATAAAAAACATTATACAATGCGATAAAATTGCGCTTAATGCTATTTAGATTTTCATTGATCTATTTATAACACGCTTTTGTTAAAATTTCACAAAGTAATTTTCCAAAATAAAATAATTATAATCGTTTTTTTCGAAACACTTTTTAAATGATTTTAAATGATATTGCGCAAAATACATGATTAAATGTTGTATGTATGTACGATAGTTCCAAAATTATTTACTTGTCAGATAATTGTCAGGAGGAAGCAATAAATGATTCTTTCTTTGACACACCAATCACGTTGAGAAGTAGAATAATTTGAGAATGGTCGCATCAGGAAATCATTGTCTGATGCTATTGTATGGCAAGTCGTTTTATTTTTTAATAGCCTAAAAACTATTTTGCCTGTAATGTAAAACTCTTAAAAAATAATTGTTAAAAAAAAATTACGATTTTCTTATTAATGAATTAAAATTATGTCGAATAGAACATAATAGAAACACGAAATTATTATTATATCTCGACGTAACTTTAAGTCATGGAATTAATATATTATTATGCCATGACATAATTTTCATTTAATTATTTTTTTAAGAGTTTTACATGAGACAAAATTTCTTTTGTGCTATTAAAAAATAAATTGACTTGCCATACTATTGCGTTTTCAAACACGAGAACGAGAAAATTCGAGAAATTTCACGGTAAATTTTTATTTGAATGGTCTCATTCGGGTGGTCTGATAATGATATGCTATCATTTTCTTCATAACAATGATAATAAAATAAAATAAGCAATATTTTGTTTGGTTTAAGCATTAATATAAATAAAAACAATTGCAATATGGAATGTCTCAATGCACGCGTAGAGTATTTCAACGCATCTCAACATATGAACATATTCAAATGTGAATATCGAACATCGACAAGAACACGTACATTTTCATCCACTGAGGATGGCTTAAAGGAAAGCCGAAACATCTTTAAATATAGATAATAAATTACATTAATTGATTACGTTCTGTTAACTGCGGCATTGCTCTTATTAGCTCTTCTAAGATTAATTGATTATTTATCCAAAAATCCCTTTACATGACTTAAAATGTACAGGAAATCATCTACTTAAAAAAAGTATAATTAAAAAAATTTATAATTTAGAAAAAATTTACATTTTTTTTTAATCCTCTTAAACTGCACTTTCTTTCTCAAGTCAGATGACTATGCATACACTTAAAAATACATATATAAAAATGTTCTCAGTTTGAAAAATATATAAGAATCTAATAATGAATAAAAGCGTTATACAATATTTTTCAAGTAAAACGATTGTCAGAATAAAGATAAAACGATCATTTATCTGATCTTCCGCTTGAGTCGACAGAATGATGTTGAAAAACTGCTATAGAAATGCGAATAAAATGGAATTGAATTGAATTTCTATTTTGCGAGACTTCCCCAACTATTCAACTCTACTAAACTCGATAAATCGATTATTCAACTCTACCAGATTGTCCGAAAGCCTTTATCAAAGCCTATATTGACATCGATACGTGTTCTCGATACGTTGGTCTCATTATGCTAAACATCATAAATCATAGTCCTTGCCGATAGATAGGTAGATACTTGTTACATGGCAACAAATATCGCAGGACTATTCATAAATCATGTGCCAACGCGTGCGATAATATATTGGCAAATGGTCTTCCACTTTTCCCTCAATCATACCAAGTACAAACAGTCATGCTCGTTCAAAGAACAGCGTTATGCGACTTATACGTCGCCATATGTTGCGTTTACCTTGGAAATGTCAGAGAATACGGTATATATCTACCAATGAATGTAACCTTGTTCCGGTATTCTTTCCTTACAATCAAACCTTGGAAAAACATTGCAAGCGCTGCTTTACAAATGTTAATTTACAAAATAATATGTATATGTGTATATATATATATATATATATATATATATATATATATATATATATAAATTCTCACACCTTTTGTTTTTATTCTTCGAATAAATTTAAATATTAAACGCGTGTCTATAATTTGTACGGTATTGCAATTTATTCTAAAAAAGATTTGTTAATTTTTACAAGCTGTATGTATGCATGTACATGATGAATCTTTCGGTTAAATTTCAAGTTGAACATTATTGAGATGTATATATCGGAATTTATATTATCAATTAATTTCATCGGCAAATTAGTCTCATTATTTATTCTAAATTTATATTTTTGAAAAGGAAATAAAGTGATTTTTTTCTCTAGACTAGAAAAATATATCAATACAAAAGTTTTAAGTTTAATCAACATGATTATTTAAAATCATTTAGAGAATTGCGTAATTTCATTTTATTTAATTCCATTTCACGGAAACAAAGACCACGTATCTTCTCCTTCCTTTCAAATAATATAATATTATAGGAGAATATAATATAATAAGAGAAATGTGCTTATTTCTGTTCAAACTTATCCACGGTCTCAACAGCAAGCCGAACTAATTGTAGCGCGAGCGTTTACATTAAATGTCGAACTGTAACACAAATCTCGTGTGTACTTTATAGCAAGATTGGTATCAAATACATATTTGCATGGAAGATTTGTGACCGTTATGATTTGCGTTGTCGCATCCATAATGAGAAAAAAAAGATCGTGTCGAACTTTATGGTTATCTCAAAAAAGTAACTAATTACGCTGTCGTCAGTAATGCTCAGATATACGTACGCGTAGATGTACACGTATATTTAACGAGAACACATTTAATCCGAATAGCAAGGTCCTTTAAGTCTTCTTATACCGAGAAACGATCAGACTCCCCACAGGAGCCCTCTCAACCTGGGAGTACAATCCTCATCAAAAATATCCAACGTTCTAGTGTCGTTCAACTATTACAGATCTCCTAGATTTCGAGAAAAATTTTCACGGTATGATTTACACTTGTGCATAGAATACTCGAAAACGGATTATCGTTCTCCGTTTAAGTTTTCTCGTTTTCTGTAGTCATAATTTTATCGATGTTAAAATTATTGATGTCAACTGTATTACCTAGATAGTCTAGATAGTCATATGCTGTGAAACAAACTTTGCAAAGTTTCTGCTACAAATTTTATCGGCAGAATATATTTGCGGTAACATATGACAGATATCTTAGCAAAATATGACGGATTGACTGCCGAAAGCGAGCAGAATCAGTCATTTCATAGCCATTTAAATAATATATTCCATTTAAATGGTTATGAAATGACATACTCCGCTCGACTGAAAGGATAGTGAACACGTGAACCAGTCGTGAGAAGATAATAATGGACGACTACATATATCGAATTGTATTCCGTTGTTCAAATATATTCGATACATTTAGAACAAATGCTGCGATATTACCTCATTTCTCAATTATAATCTATTAGTTTTGGAAATACTAGGAAAACGTTATATGACAATATTTCTCAGCCCGCGAATATCTTTTCTAACTTTTATTCGTAAAGTCGAATATATGAAACGGTATAACAGATGCATAAATACGTTTATTCCCATCTAAAGTTATTTACGGTTTCGTAACAATAGATGCTCTGTAACATGAATCTCACATATGTTGTAAGTGTAAGATATGTTATATAAAAAGCCATGTTGGAAAGAAAAAAAATAATATTGTGTATGAAAGGGACAGATATCCCCCCAAAAAGAAGAAAAAAAACAAGTAAAGATCTCAAGCAAGCAAATTTTTCTTTTATTTAGATTCCCATAGATTTCTTTCAATAATTATATATATAATGTGCACATAATAATATTCATTTGGCTATAAATATTAATTAAATTTCTAAACAAATAAAAAACAAATAAGAAAAACAAAATATAATTTTTTATCAGAAGGATTTTATCAAGTTTAGCGTTTCAGAATACGCGACATATGTATGTATACTCGACAAATTTCTTAGTGAAGTTAAAATGAGAATAGTATAAAGTATAATAGTTGTAAATATATATTTTTGCTTGGAATTGTTTGTATTAATTTCTTACGCAGTATTTATTCTAGTATTTGGTTTTACATTACCACCGATAAGAAATGACCGTACATTGCGGTGACGCGGCGGAAAACAGCAAGATTAGACGGTGCTATTGGATCTGAGAGCAAGAATGTAAAATGAGCTTTATCTTTCCCTCCCATAAAGCTCCAGTCAGTACATAAAGCGAAGTAAGCCGAGCAGGGTCGAGAAGTGTCGTTGTAACTTTCCATCATAAATCAGCGACAACTCCTTGTCCTTAACTTGCCATAATATTCGACATTGGTTCGTTACCTTTGCTTTTCTTACTCTCGCGTGCTTCGCTAATAACGCACGTGATTCACGTTCGCACACGTCATAATATGTAACATTTAATAACGTAGCAAACTGCCTCGATGCAGTTTCAAACGTGCAAGAGATCGAATGTCGTCCGCGTGACGAAGAAGAAGGACGTTTTTGCTATCGCATTTAAAATGATAATTCTTACGAGCAAGCGAGTACCTGGTCATGAGAAGATAAGACGTATTCTTCGTAGTTGCTTCACTGCCGATAAGACCACTTTTACCATAATAAATTTTGAAATACAAATTTTTGCAAAATGTGACGGCAGCGTTTATGTTAGAACTTCTGTTTTCGATCGCTAAGGGCGACTTCAAACCAATTTCGATTAATAAAACTCGACGATTAATTTATTAAGCAATATCTTTATTATTTGGTTAGAATTGGGAATAGAATAGAGTTAATTTACTGTTTACATACATATATATACGAACCATATAATACGTGGAAAGAAAGATTAAAATAGGAACAACGAGTAATATATATAATGAGAAATTTTGTTTTAAGCAATTTTGCTAGGTTAACAGTCAATTAAATTAATTTGAGTTTGATTGAAGTTACCCTCAGAACACAACTTTGAGCAAATTTTATCTTTTGAATTTCATTTTTTGATGAAGAACTATAAGGGGTTTATACGTAACCTTGTACGTAAAGTTGAAAAAATATCATCGGTTAACTTCTGCATATGAATCATCTGATAGGTATACCCGCATGCGTATTCGCACTTTGCAGATTTTGTCGTCACGTGCGAAAATTGCCACGTCACTCAATTATCATAAACTGCTTGTGTAATAAAGTAAGTATAAAATATATTTATTGTTTATTAGTCGTATTGCTATATATATATATATATTTACTAGTCATTTTGCTATACATTTAAGAAATTTTTTATACGAGTTGAAAATTATAAATTCACACAATATTATTAAACATCAAGATTCGCTTTGATTGGCTTTCTCCGTTTAGGAAATTAAAAATTTTTATCTTATCATTTTTTTATACCTTTCCATTTGTTAATATTCTTCTATTTCTTTCTTAGTTCTTTAATAACACGTAACGAAAAATATACAAACGCGATTATTTCCAAATTGATATGGCAATCAACAATGAAAGAAAATTGAAAATAATTACAGTAAACTATTAAATGTTTATCGTCAGCATATTAAATATTTATTATTAAAAATTACATTTTTTTTACTCTTTCATACGTCTTTGTTAAAAATTAAAATCTTATTAATTCAATAATTGTACGTTATTTTCTATATATACAATGAAACAATTCGCTCCTGCGTTCTAAATCCTTTCACATAAATTCCACGAGACTTCCCATCCTCCTCGCTATTTCGCGCGACCGCGCCAGGATTAATGTCGCGTAGCACTTGTAGTTGGTTCGCAATCTGGTTTTTAGACGCTGCAGCTACGAAACGTCTCCTCTACCGAGCTACCTACAAGACGACGGCGACCGACTGCGTTTCGAATGGAAATTTCCAATGGAAGTTGGCATGCCACGCACACGGCGCGAGCGTACAGTCAACCATAAAAGCTGCTTTCCCATTGCCTCTTCTATTTAAAACGGTTGTCAGGGCGCTTTCTCTATTGAGTTTACGACAGAATTATATCCATGCCAAAAATTTGTCAGACATGTGTCTTCACTATTTTTTTTTTTTTTTTACATTTTTTCAACTGTACTTGCTCGTACCTTTACCATCTTAAGGCTAATGGAAACACAATTATTATTAATCATTTTATCGTAGATCCTAAAACTTGATACGAAAAATGGCTTTTTAAAAATTTCCAAATACTTCTTTCCTTCTTTACGATATAGTAATGTTCTCTGGATGTGATTTGTCATAATCTTTAACGAAAAAGATATACTTTCCAATTGTAACGTATGCACAATATGTCAAAATTATGTAATCTAGTTTTATAAATAATTGAAATATTTCATCATAACATTGTTGTAAGTTGTGCCAAGTGACACGCGCTTTCCTATATTTACTAAACTATTTATAAATAATGAATGAAAGGGCGTATATCGGATTTTATAGAAATACTCGAATACTATATAAGTATATCGCATCACACATCGCTATTTATAAACACGAAAATAGTATCATCAATTGACCAAATAATTTGACTTGACAAAGAATACGTTTTTAAAGAAACGCAACGTTTTCCTTCATTTCTATTCCGAAAATTTATAGTAATCTATTTTTGCAAAATTAAAGTCTTTTTTAATGTTTATTACATATATCCATACATATTTTCAATATTTCTGATGAATCCATGTTTTACCGATAACAGATTATAGACTTTGTCACACACGAGATACCGAATGATAACAGTAGACATAGAGGACAGCACTGAAAATATATCGAAAATTCTTTCTACAGTCTCTTCAAGTCTAAAAATTCCAGAATTGGCAAAAATGAGGGTAGACTCTCTTTCTGAGAAGAAAGAAGACGATCGCTTCTTTTTTCTCTCTCTTCACGAACCGCATGATCGGACTTTTGAGGCTGGACTCGTCATCTCCGATTAGCTTGATCCGATTAGGTCTTATAGCGAATTCGGTTGGACGCACTCGACGCACATTAAAGCCGTTGTATATAAATTGTAAAGATATGTGTTTAATATAAAAAGATGGAAACAGGTTAAAAAATCGCAAAATTCTTAATACACTTTATTGTGCTAATTAATAAAATATAGCGAACATTTAATTATATGAGATATTTCACTTTTACATTCACATTAGATCAAAGTACAACTGCTTTAATGTGCACCAGTGCGCACTAGCGCGTCCAACCGAATTCGCTATTAGATATCAATCAACGAGATTCTATCACGACAAATGCGATTGGTTAATTCCAATAGAATAATCGACCGATCGAGCTAACCGGAGTGAGAGCGGGCCTTGGTAACTTCATGTAAATAGCCTTTACATGCACCGATACGGAGTACAATGCAAGCTGTTTATAGCCGTATGACGAATTCTTTCGGTGGAGTACACGAACATGACACACATGACAGTGGCGTCGCGTGACAGAAAGCTCGCTGGTAGTAGTACGTCCCGATCGTTCGGGCCGTGCTGAATCTTTCTCGGGAGTGTATTATTCTCGGCGAGTGCACCATTGAGATTCGCGTAAAGGAGCGCGGCGTGTCTCTTATGAGCGACGTAGCGAACGATACGCGACGCGAATCATGGCGAAGGATGAAGGGGATGACGTGCTGCCGGACAAGGACGCGGCGAAGGGATTTTATGCCAAGTACGAGCCCAAGGAGATCCTGGGAAGGTGCGTCACTCTGCGGATAACATTTCCTAATACTGTTATTAATTGTTAATTTGCGCCTGCTCGCGTCCATATTACCAACGAACGCTACTCTCCTATTCATATTTTATGCATTTTCGCGTGGCGCCAGCGATCGCGGTAAATACGTTTACGACGGATTCATCATCCCTCAAGTTGACGATGACATTACATAATTAAAACAAATTTCGACATAGTTTCGACAAGAGTTGTCGCATAGATTTCGCGTATATCGATGCTGATTTCGTTGAATCGGGATTAAGCTTCGTGAACGTGCATTTCAGAGGAATATCTTCCACTGTAAGAAGATGCATAGAGAAAGAGACAGGAATAGAGTATGCGGCTAAAATTATAGACATCAGCAATGAGACTAATGAAGATGGGCATACCATGAAGGATGCTACGCTACAAGAAGTACAAATACTTCGTAGAGTAGCTGGGCATCCATATATCAGTAAGTTTTGTATTTTATTTCTCTTTGGAAATTGAGAAAAAATTGTAAAACTTGTTTTGATTTATTTTGAAAACAAACAACAATATAAGACAATCATAATTACTTCCTTTCTTTTGTTACTTTCAGTTGAATTGCATGATGTTTTTGAATCTAGTACATTTATATTTTTAATTTTTGAATTGTGCAAAAATGGAGAATTATTTGATTATCTCACGTCAGTTGTGACACTTTCTGAAAAGAAAACGCGTTATATCATGAGACAAGTATTCGAAGGAATTCAGCATGTACATAACCAAGGAATAGTGCACAGAGATTTAAAACCTGAAAATATATTGCTTGATGATAATTTGAATGTAAAGATAACAGACTTTGGATTTGCCAGAATATTGAAGCCTGGAGAAAAATTAGAAGGTCTGTGTCATTTCCATATATACGTATTCCAAGTATCTAGAAAATTAAAATTTTAATATATTTTATAGACCTTTGTGGTACACCTGGCTACCTAGCACCAGAAGTATTAAAGTGTAATATGTTTGAGAATACAGAGGGTTATGGATTTGAAGTTGATATGTAAGATTTTCTTCAGAATCAAAAAAGTACATGCTCTTGCACATATATACATGATACACAGTGACTTATCTTCGACATCATGAACATACTTGATTCTATAGATATAATTCCATGTGCGCGTATATATATGCATGAATTGATTTTTAAATATATATTATGAGTTAGTTTTTTGCCAAATACAATTCAATTATATTTTCCATTTTTGTTTGTGATGTAACAGATGGGCTTGTGGCGTGATTATGTTTACACTATTAGTTGGCTGTCCTCCATTTTGGCATCGGAAGCAAATGGTTATGCTTAGAAACATAATGGAAGGAAACTATTCATTCACTTCTCCCGAATGGGCTGACATAACAGGTACAACTTGTGATTGCTAAAAATTATGTTTCAAAGAAATGTTTAGAACAAAATATCATTGTTTTATAATACATGTTTTAGAGGCTCCAAAAGATTTAATAAGGAAGTTGCTAGTTGTTGACCCCAAGAGAAGAATTTCTATAAAGGATGCATTGGAACATTCGTTTTTTCACACTGTGGTAAGTACTTGAAACATATTTTTTTTAAATATCATTATTTATAACTTCCGATTTAAGGTGAAAAAAATATACATGTATGAAAGATCTTTTTAAATAACTAATATTTAATGCACACTATTCTTCGATTGCAAAATTGCAAAATTACGATATCTTACTTAATTTGTTTTGCTTTATTTGTTTCTCTGCTCATTCCCATTTCAAAGTATATTTATACTCATTTAGATACAGGATATCCTAGGATATTCCTAGGAGGAACATTCTTTTTTCCTAAGATATCTTGTACATCACAAGCTCTTTATATCTAATTGTAAGAATTATAACATGCACAGCAAGAAGCAAGAAAAATGCACATGCAATTTATTTAATATTTTATTATCATCATTATATAATGGTACAAATATTGGGATTCGTTATATTGGGATTACTTAATTATTTATTGTTTTTATTTTTGATTTAAAATATCTTGAAGCAGATAAAATTGTAATTTAATAGATTATAAAGATATAATTATAAAGTAAGTTATTGACCTTACAGCTGTGGGATCAAGACATCGCTCCTCTAAAACGTTCTCTGTCGTCTAACTCGCGACGTCTGAGTAGGATATCTCAATTAGCTTTGGTAATTGGTTTACTTTTCTTTTTATTTTGTCTTTTTGTTTTGTTCTTATGTATATGTTCTTTTGTTTTTATTTTGTTACAGCAATGTTGATTATTGTTATCATTGTAAAACTTATTAATTATTATCATTTTTATTTAACAATTAACATTTATTTTATTTTGTTGATATTGATTATATTAAAATAAGATTAGAAATAACATTAATAATATTCAAAAATTAATTGAGAATGGCAAACTAAGCGACTTATATGTGCTTATATTCACATATACATGTATAATTATTTTAATATATTTATTGCATTCTCATGCAAAAATTTACTAATTTTGAAAATGTGTGTCTATGTATATGTTCACTGATATTAACATACTAACATTTTTTTCTATGATATAAGGGGATCTGTTGTATTCAACTACATCGTGTTTTAACAAAAAGAAACTTTATCTTTTATTATATTTGGCAAATAATAATGATAGATGATAGTATTCTTTTTTGACATGTATATAATATAAATGTTAATTTAAAGAGCTTTGTTCCTTTTTACTGAATAGCCGATATATTTTTATCATACTTTTTTTTTATTTGTTACACAGGAGTTGAAGGCAAAATCGTTCAATGCAAGGAAGAGATTCCAGTTGGCAATTATTTGTGTAAGAGCTGTTATTCGTATAAAACGGCTTCACATTACGCCTGAACCACTTTCAACACAAGTGGCTTGTACCGATCCATATAGAATAAAAATTCTACGAAAGGTAAATTCTTTTACGTAATATAATAAAAAACTTATTACAATTATGACAAATTAATGAATGTGCAAAATGCATATAACGAATAATAACTAAGAGAAAAAGTATTGGTAGAATTTTGTGATTAGATTTTATAATTCTTATAAATCTTCTTTCTCTCTCAAAGCCTTTTAATATTATTCTAAGATTGCATGAATACTGAAATTAATCAAGTATGAATAATGCATTTGCTAAGAATAGTTTTGACAATTGTTTTCAGGTAATTGATGGCTGCGCATTTCGTGTCTATGGCCATTGGGTAAAGAAGGGAGAAGGCCAGAATCGTGCGGCACTTTTTGAAAACACACCAAAGACAGAATTGAAACATCTATATGTTAGTAATTTAAGTAGATAACTATTATTGCTTTAGTTAAATTTAATGATACTGGAATCTCGATGGTCCTAATGAAATATGTCTCAGATATAATTGTAAAATATTCAATAGAAATTTTTTCTGAGATTAAAGTATAGTGGATAAATAATACTCAGACCGATCAGATTTTTACTAAAATTTATATCTGTATAAAATCATCTATGCAATGTTTTGATTTTAATACAATTAATTTATATATTGATTAAAATTAAAATCATAAAAAGTTTTATTTAATATATTTAAATCTAAAGTCAGAGAACACAACATTTTCTAATATTTTTAAATTACACATTTCATGTAACAACATACATGTTATTACTACATAACAATGTGATGGAGTAATTTGTTGAAAATTATTTAAATCTTTATTCTCTATTCAAAACAAAACATAATATGTTTAATTATAAAAAAAAGATGTATTGATGATTTCTATAAATAGCTATATAATAGTTTGTGACATGTCTTATTACATAACATAGAATGTAATATTAATATGTTTTATTTTTACAGAATGTAAAAATATTTCAGGTTAATGCTATATGTAAAGATACATTTTTTCAGAGATCCATTTGTAGATTAATTTCTATTAGAAAATATAATACTTTATGTAAAATCTAGTCACAATTTTTGTACAAATAAACTTGTCTTAAAGCATATAATTGTAGAGGTTGATATAATAACTTTCTGTAAGAAATTAGTATACAAGTCAAACAAAATTTATTGGTAGAGCACCTGAACATTTAATAATACAATTTAATATATATTTAATCTCATGTTTAAAAAAATTCATTTAATTGTTCAGTTTAAATCTTCAGATTTGTTTTACAAGAACTTATTTCAAGCATAATTGTCATCATATGTATTCTTTTTATCTTCAACCTTGTAAAATCCGTAGCTATACTAGGTCATACTTTTTGTACACTTAAAATGAAATAGATATATTTAGACATCGAAGACAAAACGAGAGATGAAAAGTTTAATAAAATTCAATCACAAAAAACGAATCTATATTTCCTACAAATTAAATGTGTGTTTCTTTTCAATCTTTTTCAAATCGAATAAGGTCATATACCATCAATTAATATGAGTCTACTCGCAAAAAAACGAGAAAAAAGATTCACGTGATTTCTAGCAGCTGCAGCTGTAACCGCGGTCACCTGCGGTCACCTCGAAGCGGCCGTAGCCTCTCGCGACGTCGCGACCTCGTGGGCGCATGGCGCGCGCGCGCGCATTGACGAAGGTAAACAATAGAGCGTAGCTCCGTCTGCTCCGTGCTCTGTCCGACAGAACGGGTAGAAGCGGCAACAGCGCGCGCGTTCGCGCTCGCGCGGCGTCGATCCATGTGACAGAGAAGGAACGTAACAAAAGGTGGCGGAGGGTGACGCCGCTGCCGCCGCGACCGGAGCGCGAGTGTTTGCCCGGGCGAGCCGGGTGTCGGGTGTGCTCCGCGCGTCTTACTCTCGCGTGTCGCGTACGTGCCTGAATGCTCGTACGCCTCCGTCGTCGCGCAACGTGCAGGAAGGGAAGAACGTTCCGCACCCAGCGCGGCGCGTCGCGTTTACGAGAAAAACGCGACGCTAAGGAACGATCGACCGATAAACGGAGTTGGTGGGTTCCAACGAGCGACCGCCGATACACACCATGACGACAGCGACGATGACGGCGACGACGATGACCGATCGACGAGGCGAGTGAACGACTCGCGAAGGCAGGCGGCAGGCGCTCCGCGAGATACTCGTCTCACACGCCCAGCGGGACTGCTGCGTCACATGGGCCGCGTTCATTCGTCGATACAGCCGGGTGACGTCACGAGCCGCGCGACGATTGGCCCGCGCCACGGTGCCCAGACACGTGAATCGTGGTCGAGCAAGCATGGCAGTTTGATGCGCAGTGGTTTTCAGCACTTGTAAAATGCCACCGCCACGCGCCAGATCGATCAGGTTATAACCCGCGTTTCGCCGCGCGCTCCGAAACGTTCGGCTCGTCGCGCGGTCGCGCTTGCGGGCATTTTTCTCGCGTCGACTCGCCGCTCATCGTCGACCGCTTGCAGAATCCTTGTCCGATTCGGAAGACCACGCGCGCTGACAGGATCACCGATCTTTTTCGACAAGAGAGTGAGCTAGAACGGGGACTACAGAACGAACAACACGATTGTCCGATCCATCCCTTTGTGCTGCTGGCAAGTGTGTGTACACGAAACGTGCTCAGGACACAACGTGTTTCAATCCGTAAGTTTTGGCGGAGGTACAACCCTTTCTGTCTCTTTTCTTTCTATCTCTATTTATCTTGGACTATACTTTTCTCTCTTGCTCGAACCACCACGCCCGTTTGAGAGAAAGAGCGATAGGGACGGGGCGGGAGGAAGCGGGCGCACGAGAGAGAGAGAGAGAGAGAGAGAGAGAGAGAGAGCGAATGAGTGAGCGAGAGAATGACGGAGCGCGAGCGCGGACGAGCCTCGATGAACCATTATCTCCGTTACTAGCGTCTATTTAATTAACATGTGTATAGAGATTGGTTGCGTGGCGTGTTTTCCGTGCCATAATAGAGCTAGCCAATGGCGCGACGTCCAGCCGGTGACGTTACGGACCACGAGCGTCGCGATTGGCCGGAGTTGCGTGCGTCGTCGACCGTTCTAACGTGTGTGTCGCTTTGTCAATTTTTGGAGCTCGCCGCGCGGCACGTTCCTTCGAATTTTCGCGAGGACATGCGCTGTTCGAGCTCCACACGTCTCATTTGTCACTATCGCTGCCGCTGCCACTGACAACGACAACGACGACGACGACCACGACCACGGCGACGGCACCTCCGCTGCTGCTGGCTAATCGTCGCGAATCATTCCTTCGCTCCGCTCCGCTTCGTTCCGTACCGCGCGTTCACTCCCTCCACTATTTTCACATGTCGACCCCGCGCGTCTCTCGTAGAGAATGCGAGCGCGATTGCGCGTCATCGACGTCATCCGCTTTCGAGATTCCGTCTGCCGAGGTATACCTGGCTTTCAAATCGGCGCATCGAATCTTAAAGCTTCATTCCGACTTTTCTAATTATATATTGCAACTAGGAATACGCGCACATCGCCTTTCTCACTCTTAATCTACTTCGACACCTCATGCAGCAACGTTTCGTCTCTTCGGTGTCTACGCGATGCCACTTATCTATTGTTCGCGAGAGACATAAATTTTCTTTCTCTCTTTCTCTTTATTTCTTCCGTGGCAAGAATCATATGATTTTTTACGACGCGTGCATTCTCGTGATCGTTTTCGCGCACGCAAACGTCACGTAACGAGACACCACTGCCGGTCTCCCCTTTCTTTTTTTCATCACACACGAGTGGCGGGGGACCAAGGCGATCCGCGAGAGCGCCGCTATGTTTGCACGATCCCATAAATTGTCGATTTCCGATCGGCCACGATATCGAGCTCGTACACGTCATTCTAAAAATGTGCCTTTATTAATCGGTCGAATTATAAAATAAAATTTAATTATCGCGAGATAGAAAGATCGAATAACGAAATGTGCAATTCTATCTTAGGATGAGAGAAAAGAAATTAGTCGAGGCTATGCCTCGATATAATAATTTATCGGAAATCGGTATACTTTCGTATACCGATGAAAAGTGATTCTTGAACCGTATTTGCATTCGCAAATATCCTCGTCTTTTGAGCAGCCTGCTCGATTCTCGGTTCCAGCGAGCTCGGGATACGTGCTGTCGGTTCTGCGCTGCGGAAAAAAGAGCCGCGATGCGCCTGCGCGGTGCGCTCCGTCCGATGCGCTGTTGCAAGAGCGGCGTGAGTGGGTGGTCAGGAGTAGGGAAAGACCTTCCCGCGCGACTGCGTTACGTCACGCGTGTACATCACGTGACGCGTACGTCGTAGACACACCGGTCGTGTCCGCGACGTCCACGACACCCTCCAGATAAACTCGATAATGCCATCCAGTCTAGCGAGCTCTAAACAAAATGCTGTAAATCGCGTCGAGATTCCCTCTCGATTAATTTTCCTCTTGGATCTAGCGATAGAGACGCTACGTGATGATCATCTTTTTGTCTCTTACGTTATTCTCTACCTTGCTCCGAAAATTTATCACGCTCGACTGAACGTTTAACAGACATTACATTTAATAAGACTTTTAAATATCGTTGAAAAAAAAAATCGCATATCGTTACTCTCGTCTGATAATCGTTACCCTTATCGATATGATAAATAACGCATGATTAACGATTCATTTTTTCCCGCACACAGCCTGTCATACGCGGCGGGCAGCAACGAAGGAGGAGGGGCGAGAACAAGGGGCCGAGAATCGGGCTCGCGACCTGCTCCTGCCGATTCATTGCCGGCGTCCGGAACCAACGACGGTTGCGACCGCGGCGTCTGTGGCTGCCGCGACGCCGGTGGTTCGATGCGGCGGAGCCAGAACGATCATTCGCCGGGTGTTCGCGAATACAGAGACTTGGCGCAACAACAGCAACAACAGCAGCATCGCCGCCATCATCACCAACGTGTTCCCCTTCCCTCTACGCCCACTGGGATAGAGCAGCAAACCGGCCGCAGGATGAGCCTGGAAACGTTACTGCAAGCGGCCTACTATGTCGAACAGGAAGAGAAGAAGCGGGAGCGCCTGGCGAGCACCTCATCCTCCTCCTCCTCCTGCGACCAGCACTCGTTTGCGCCTGCGCCGACCCTCTCCAATCACACTTATGCCTCTAGCGAGCCACGTGGTGAGTACCACGCGCCGCTTCTCCGGCGAGCTTTTACGATGTTACGATGAGATGCAATGGCGTTACGTTACGTTGCAATCGTACAAGTGATTTTGTGTAAAGCTGTTTGACACATTGATTTCCATGTCGTTCGCCTACGAATGACTGTTTCTGGGAAAATTTCCAAAAAGTCTAAACACATTTTCCTTCATAATTTAATTTCTTTTGACGTCATTTTAGATTAAAACGTTGCCATAATATTATCCAAGTTAAAAATTACATTTTTTTTTTTCAAATATGAATTCCGTTCTCGGGAATAAAAAGTGTCTTGTATGAATGACGCGTATACGACGTGGCTGTTAATGTGTAAATATTAAATCTGCGTCTCTTTCAACTGTCCTATGCTTTTTCTAGCAAGCGTAAATAATAAGGCTAGTGGCACATAAACAGTAAGCAAATCGACCACAGTAGAGAATGTAAGCCAATAAGATAAGCAGTAGCAAAAAATGCCAATTTGCTTACCGCTTACGTTTTTCTATGTACCACTATCTTAAGTGCCATACGCGTTTTCGCTGCGCCATTGCATTATCAAGCGCGATAATTGCTTACATATTTTTCGTGACAGCAGTCTCGTGGATGTAGTGAGTAAAATCTGCTAACATCCACTTCTGAGATGCAGAAATACAGATTCGATTGAGTCTTTATGCGACGAATTTTAACATGCCAAAATAATGAGACGAATGTGCAAAATGCACATATGTTGTGTCTATAAGATTATCTTTATCTTTCTCTGATGATAAGACAAAGAGGCTTTAAAAGTAACATAAACGAAATGCACTCGAGCGATGTTGTCCGATTAAAAAAAGTTGCGTTGCGCTAAGCAGACACGCGTATCAAATCTCGCGTGAATAAGAGTCACAATGTGCAAGATAATGCCCTGCCCTTGCTTAGATTAGATTAGATAGAGAAATCGATGATATCGATAGAAGGAATTGTATAATGCGAAATTGCAATCTTTCGAAAGATATATGTATATATATATAATAATCTCTTCCTGAATGATAAATTTTTTAGTTTTCGAGATTATAACAGATGCATAAATACGAGTCCTTTTGAGATAAATTTTTTGTACGATTCAATCAGTTTTTGGTGAAAAACATTTTTGCTCCAAATTTCAATTACATTATATATATATTTTATTGCGAGATATTGGCCAGCTTTACTAGGAGGAATAATAGTTACATTGCTCGCTTTCTCTCTCTCTCTCTCTCTCTCTCTCAACTCTATGTTGCATATATAAACTTGATGAAAACGATAACATGCCTTGACAATTACGTCTGTTTTGAGTGAGAAGCACTGGCACGCACAGTTGCGTGTGATGACCACGCGTTCACCGCCTCCAAATTAGGTATGATTTACCTCGTGGCAGTGTTTCTCAACCGTGACGAACATGGAGAGAAAGTAACGAAGACGAACCCAGCACGTCAAATGACGTGTTTCGAAACGAGAGCCGGCCTACCTTGGCCTTGCATTGGCTCCGTTCCTGAAGGTGTTTCTTATCTTTCATTTTACTGCCCTAAAATAAAGATGTAGTATAAAATGTTAAATATTATTTTGTGTTGACTCTGCCCGCAGATGTAGCCTATTGGTCTCTTATTTATGAATTATGTTCCTGACCGTTTGTCACAACAAGAATCTATTCGAATCTAGCCCCTAATCGAAAAATCCTTTTGATTGTCACTAGATTCTCCCAAGTTGATTTGACTAGCCGTTATTCCTCCTTGAAAGTGAAAAAAGCTATCCATGCGTATGTACATGAAACGCGGTGATATGCGCAATTAAATTGTTGCGCAATTAAATCCCTCTCTCTCTCTCTCTCTCTTTTCTTTTCTTTTTAAGTTTCATCAAAATTTTGCAATAATTTGAAAATTTGTTGCAAAATGATTTAAGAACAAAAAACATTTCGTCCTGTAATGATAATAGTATCGCAAATACTATCATGTGACATGCGTTTTACCATTCCAATCATTAATGCCGCGTTATAAGATACAGTTGTTAGTAAGTCGAGCTCATTATACTTCTCTTCCGAGAGTATCGAGGACGATGGAATTTTCCCTTTCCCGTGATATAGCTAGACATGCGCGAAAGTACATCGTGGATAAAGGTGAGTATTTACAGGGATTATGAGGGGAGACAAAGAAAACGAGATATGTGAGAGGGGAGAGCAGGCCTTAGGTTTACTCGTTGAGGACGGAGACGAGCGGAGAAGGGAATGGCACGAAGAAGCGTAAAGGATTCGACTTACTCGCCATGCGCTTCGCATCTTTTTGCTTGTAGCGGAATCAACGTGCGCGCGCGTTCGAACCACTTGCATGCAGAGTGAGAGAGAGAGAGAGAGAGAGAGCGTGAGTGGAGTTATGAGCGGCGAGGGAGGGAGAGATCGCGGAGGATGGCGGAAGTCGGGCGACTCAGATAGAGGGGGACGGAAAAGTGCTGTAGGTATCCGATGAGGTCGAATCGTCACGGGTATGTAGGGAAGGAAAGGTAAAGCGGTAAAGCGGCGCGAAACTTAGGAGCGGGAGAGGAGAGAACCTCTCCCGTCATCTCACGATGGTGACCGTAGAGGTGATGCGGCGACGCAACGGTGGAGGGTGGTGGTAGTGAACTCCACCACGGTAATGGTGGTGGTAAACCCGGGTATCGCGAGCGTGTTCAGTCGCTACACGAGGAAAAGAAGGGAGGGGAACGATCCGGTCACTGACTCTGAAACTACGATGCGGTGACCACTCGCGCTTCATTCATGAGCGCGCCATCTACTCGTGCGCGCAGTTGTTACGCGCGCGCGCGCGCTCTCTTTCTCCCTCTTTCTCTCCCTCTCCATCTGTTTTTTAATCTTTAATAATATTGTGTAAACGCACTGGGAAGGATTGTTTGTCTATTAAAGTTAACAAATAAGATATGAGTAAATTTTACAAACTATGTGTTTTTATTCTATGAATTGTATATCATAATTTGATTAGTAAGATTTCTTTCTTCTTTGGAATAGAAAAGTTTTGCGAGTGTGCTCGCGCACGCAACTTTAGTCGTAATGCGGATGATTTGAACATAATTCGCTCTCTATCTTCACGCATCCGGTCTGTTATCCTGGTGCGCGTGCTGCGCCGACGATGCGTGATTATACCTGATATAACAGGCAACGCGTGTTAAACGATCATTTAAGATCATTTATCGTGCATGCGGTTGAAGAATGCAGTTCCACTTTACAACGTCGTAATGTAACTGTCTTCTCCCATATTTTACGCCGTGCTATGCGAATCATTGCGAACGCCGATTCCATGAGAGATTTAACATAATTCCAAAAATCATGTTAAAAAATATTTTATATATTTCTTACGAGATTCTTAAATTTTTCGTCTAAATAGCGAAATATATATTTACAAATCTCATTACGTTATGACACGCACATGTATACGCGCACGCGTATTTATATAAGCAATTTTTATTTTTATTCTTTAAAAAACAAGCTCAAGTTTGATTAGCAGGAACTTTAAACTTTACAAACAATAATTACTCATTTTTTAGTTCAGTTTAAATAAATTAAAAGCTCAAGTTTTTAATTTGCAAAAATTAAAGCTCTATCTTGTAACAATAAATTTTTCATTATGTATGTATATAACATGTATTTTGAGGCAACGCGTGCGCATGATAGAAGCGTAGTCGGCAACGACCGACGAACACGCGGACAAATCGTCTGCTGAAACACGCATGCGCGTCGTCCCCGGCTAAATCCTTCCCACCCTACGTGACGGCCGCGTGGCGTTTTGATCAATCTGCAACGTTGCCAGTTCTTTTGCGGTTGTAGAGGGGTGGTGGACGAGCGAATCGAAGCGAGACAGAGCTACTTCGGCAAGTTGGGTGTCTCCCCACCTTCGTGCCTGTTACACGCTTGTGCGGCTCCTACCACTTGATTACGACTCCCACCAGTCACGTTGTCCGGACCTTTCTAGGGGAGTCTCCTCACCTACCTCCCCCAATCCAGCACGTGGAGAGACGCGCTTCTTTCAATTTTTCATACCTTATCGACCTGTAGATTCACTAGTCGCCTTTACGACGTGAAGCGCTCTCGTGAAAATCTGCGAGACTAGACATGGACGTACGAGAAGATGCCCCCTACGCTTGTACGCTTGTGCGTGTATTTGCATTCTATCTATTGGAGAAGAGAAAGAAAAATAAGTTTATGCAAAGGATGAAAATTTGACTTAAAACGAACAGCCGTCCTTGTTTTATCTCCATCGGAATTGATTAGCAGACCTATGTTCAGTTTTTGTTTAATTTTGCAGTATATATTTCATAATTTTTGAATTATTTTATATTTATTGTGATAAGATATAACAAATAAACGATTTCTGTGTTCTCAGGTGCCAAATGCAAAAGAGAACGCACAGAATCGGACGATCTCTTCTGCGAAGAGAAGATGTTGATCATCGATGGTGAGTACATCTCGTATTATTATTAATCGTTCAAAACTGCGTCGTCAAGTTAAAGGTGATAGAGAAAGTTAATTAATTAATATTTTGGAATACAACGCTCCGCATAAAAAGCAACATACTGCGATATAGAGCAGATTTATAATATATGCATCAGAATTTTTTTAGAAAAAAATCTTTAGAAAGAAGGAAGCAAAGTATGTCAGAAATTTGTTATGGAGGCATGTACCCGTAGATAAATCCGGCACTGGAGATTGCTGCAGTGCCCCAGATAGAACGTGCGCGACTGAACGGGTTCGGAGTTATCTCGAGTGCCAACGTGTCACGTTGCTACGGAACAACTTCCTGGGGCGATAAGGACAGCGTGATCGCGCCGAGTGGTGGCTGAAGGCAATTCTCGCGAAAACGGGGATGTCACTGTCGCGGAAGGGATAGAAGGAGAGTTACCGCCGCCGCCGCCGCCGCCGCCGCCGCCTCCGCTACCGCTACCGCTACCGCCACCACCGCTGTCTGGCGAGAAGGGAGGCACGAGGACGTCATCCTCAGGCTGGAGGCGGCGGCACGCAAGTTTAGATTTCAGTCGGTGCCCGCGACTCACGCGGTACGAGTTTTACTCGATCGCCGCGATCGACCGATCGCGATCGCCGAATCCGGAACGGAGTCGGGAACAGCTGACTGACGTTCGTAAAAATACAGGCGTATCGCGATTACGAATTAGAATTATTAGAATACGACCATGTATACGGCATGCGTTGCCAATTGCGATTCGTAGAGTCACGAGTGATGATCACGTTAAATGCAAGATCAATGAGACTAGTGTCTGTTGAGACTAGACTGTTGTTGACTATCCGTTCTTTTTCGCTGCAGTCTTCTTCCGTAAATTGCAAACCGTTATTTTTTTTCGAATTCCGTTTAATAAGACAACGTAAAACGTAAGATGTATAAACGATTAACTTTGACGCAATTTTCATTGGAAACTTCGCGTTGAAATATGTTCTTCCGAGGATGTGGCGGATCCCCGAGAAACGAAGTGCACGAGCAGCAGTGCGACTCTCGAAATCGCTCGAGCGGACTCGCTATTCCGCGACGAACGGGTTTCGAAAGTTTGGATTTTTCCTAGCGCGTCAACGACTTTGCCGTTGTTAGCCCTCGTCGTATCCTCCCTTCTCTATCGTGGTCGCCGTCGTAACCACAACCATCACCGTTACCACCGCGGCACCGCGACGTCGGACCTCTCTCCACGGCGTACATTTCGTATTTCCGTGACAGTTTCTCCGCGCGGCCTTCTTGTCCGCATCCTGGACTCACTCGGCGCCGGACAGTGCCAGCATTATCGGTTGTCGCGAAATTGACGACGACATCGATGACGACATTGATGACGACATCGGTGTTTGCGATAGCGAAGGCGAAGAGGCGGATATAGCGTCCGGTCGATCGATTTTCCCTGTGGAGTGAAAGCTTAAACGAAGAGCAGTTTAAACGGAAGTCGCGCGACTCCGATCCGCGCGACTTGGGAAGATGGGTGTTCTCCTGCTGCCAGATGGTATTACATCGCCGGTAATGCAATCGCGCGCGAGCCTAAACGTGGTCGACGTCGTCGCCGAGACGAACAACAATGTGAGCGGGCTGACGGACGCGAATAATCCATCGTCGCCGGCGCCGACGCGGGTCGTCGGTATAATCGACATCGTCAACGGCGGTGAACCGCCGCGACACGGTAACGATTGGATGCCACCCCCGCCGAAGAAAAAATGGATACGGCACTACCTGCTGGGTGAGATTCCTTCCGCGTCCTGAAATGTCCTTTTCATACGTCACAGTCGCGTGCTTCTTCCCTTTCGCCTCTTCACATTTCCATCAATAATTTTTATAAAATTTAAAGTAATTAACTTACTCTCTGAACTTTCGAAACAAATCGAACATTACGAATGTTAATTGTTTCAATTGCTACTTGAAGATATATTCAAACAAGTCAAACCATTCGACTTTATTTCACATGTAAAGTGAAAAGAATCTTTACTTTTCGTTTGCATTGAATACTGTTCTCACCGATTTTTCTTGAATGTCCAAAATATCGGAGCAGTCAAATCTTTTGAACTAACTCTGATCTAACGGATGGATTATATTAATCTTTTCATTGCTGTTGGCACTAGCAAGAAGTCGCTGTGAAGTTGTCTATACCATCGGTCATTGCCGAGCCTTTGTTATTTTGCGCCAAAAGTTCCCGCAGCGAAAGAGTTAACTGACTGATTTAACTGATCGATTATGAATTATTTGAATTTTTCACTTAAATATATAAATTTATCCGAAATATCTGTCTAGCAAATACAATCAACCTTTACCTTCGAATATTCCTCCTAACAATATGTCAGGAATGAATATATCAGGAATAACTTTAAAAACAAGGCTTTACGGATATTAGAGCGTTTCAGGGATGAAATGGGATCTTTCACGAAATTAGATCTCGCATTGAAGATCTATTCTGTTGAGTCTCTCGATTTTGAATCGTTTCGCAAACAAGATTCGGATAAATGACGATCTACTGAAATTTTATCTTTCGACGAGCGACCGATTCCCGCTGTGATTCTACTGTCTGAAAACGTTTCTTTTTGCGCAATGTTAAAACTTCTTTCAGAGCATTTAATAGTTTAATAGTAACATTTTTTATTGCTCTGAACAATTTGTGTGTACACAGGCAAACTTTAATCGCTCGTTATGTATTTGTTTTTTGAAGCGTTCCCCCTCTGGAAAGACCCTTAAGCCTGGAAAAGGTGCATATTTAGTCATTGCATATTTGATCATTGCGATTTTATACTTAAATCATTTTTACTTAATAATCATTTATTAAAATCATATATTTGCTATTAAACTACTTGGAAAATGTCATAAAATTTACATCTTCATTTACCTATTATTATCATACGTTTTTTTCAGACACTTTTTCTTAGATCACTTAGAAGGAACAGTATGCTGTTCCTCGACATGTGATAAAAAATATAGAGCGAAGAAACTTTTAGAACAATCGCAGAAATGAAAGAAAATACAAAAATTTCGTAAATTTAAGTTTATATATAAAAAAAACCTTTTCTTTGAAAAGCGGCAAATTATAATTAGATGAATAATTGTTACTTTTTGTAGCGGTGTTTGTTAAGCTGCACGGACGTTTTTATCTCCTGTACGTAGTGCTTATAATTATCTTCGACACTTGCACTGGCGAAGTAAACAGCAAAGAGTATTGGCATGCATTTTCATACTGTTATAAATGAGATATTCCGCGCGAGCTACACAAAATCACGCGTCGTGCGCGCGAATGGACGCGTGTCGACGATATATTTTCGCGGATTGTGCGAATATTTCGGTCGAAGCTGGCAGTGAAACGTTCGCGCGGAGAACGTGACGGAAGGTGTCTGCAACTATGCGACAAACTGTCTTCAATTTTATCGAGATGGAAAGATGAGAGAGTGACTTCTCGGATTTCATCTCGCAGGCAAATGTTGCACGCTACCATATGCTCGTAAAAAGTTATATTTTGTTCTTTGCGAGAATCTTAAAGAAACCGACCGATTTTTCCAGATTAGATTTATGTCACAAATAGACCTGTAATGCTCCTGAAAGCGTGCCTTTGCGAATTTTTATCATTTAGAAGGATTATCGCAGATTCGCTACCGACATATCAATGTATCGTTTCGAAAACGATCACAGCTTTAACATCCGATCTGAACTATTTTTCGTTTGTAGATCCGATTTCACACGGATAAGACTGTTGTCGCAGTCTTCCGTCGTTATTTCTTCGAATTGACTGGTTTGATTTTGACTCCCCTTGCTAGCTATCGATACAGAATGCTGGATAAATATTACTTTCGCGATCCTCAATCTTACTTTGAGTTGGGAGTTTTGCTTGTTTTATTACTACTTTGCAATGCATGCATTTTCTAAAAACGACGCGAATTCGCCGGTGTGATTTCGACAAGAATCAAGGGCCATGAATTTGAAGTATGTCTGCGGATACAAGATATGGAAATCGGACTATTTATAGTTCGTAGAGTATTTCCAAGTCAAATAGCGCCTATACCTCGCGACTATCAAGTCGAGCGTGCGAGAAATGAGATATGCAAAGCGTAGAAAATGCGAGTATAATGTAAATATTATGTTATACGCCAGTAGGCAGTAACGACTATAGATTTTTAAGAAAAAAGCTCAAGTTGGCAAAACAAAAGAAAAAGAAAGAAAAGAATTATTTATCCGAGCTCGATATTCACAGATGTAGTGTGCTTGTGCCAATACTCGCGAATAAAACAAGATATTTTATTTTATATATGATTAGTGGCACGATCCTACCCAGCGTATATAATATGGTAAACAAAATTTGTTTACTAATAATTATTTATTGCCAAGTGCAAAATGGCGACTACTACATTTCTCTTGATTTCTGTTTCTTCCTTTCTTTCCCTCTCTATCCTCCCTTCCATGCGTCAGCACATTAAACCTTCGTAAAACATTGCAAAAGATTCGATAATGAGTGTGTTGACGTAATTGCTGACGGGCAAATTCTCAGATAATCAATTCGGACCGACCAAAATAAGGAATGCATGATAAAGCAAACAGATAAATCAATTTGTTTGAATATTGTGTGGAAGGAAAAATGTAATTTCAAAAATGACACAATAATATGAGAATTATATGTTTAGATGTAATTTGATTTTGTAATTCTTGTATTGTAGATATTCGCAAAAGTTTATACAGATATTTTTTGGAATGATAGATTTCATTTGTAGATATTCTCTTGACCAATTGATAACATTCTACTGAAATCGATTACTTAAACGCACGGATTATCCGCAAACACGCGCAGATTACAAGTGCATGCGAATTTCTTTCCCGTTAAGTGGAAGGAAAGGGAGAATGGAGCGGTTTTCTGAAGGACGTTCTAACCGACGCGGTCATTCTCACGAGGAAATCATATGTTACGTCAACGCAAATGACGTGCGTTCTCGAACGTTGCTCCCACGAATGGAATTTTTCTCGGCGAAATAAAAATTTTGTCGATTGCCACCTCCAGAAATCGACGATCCGTCGTGACTTGCGGATATTTGACTCTGAGATTGTCAATTGCTGACAGTTTTTTAAATCCCATTACCAATCTATTTTTATATTCACGAAGAACGTTGATTAACGGATGTTGTGATTAATGCATGTTAATTCAATATTCTCGGTTTGATATTGCACATTCCGATATATGCAGAGAATCGACATCGCTTCCATTCTCTTATTTTTACGTGGCATATTTATGTCATTGTATTAACATGATATGTTAATACGACCAAGTAATATAATGTAACTTTTGTTGTATGCTGGAGTTGCAGATTAGAGTTAAACATTATAATAGAGATATACGTATGCAACATTTGTCAATTAATAAAATTAGAATTTTTTAATAGAATCACACTCGACAAGTTTTACATGCAGATTCGTCAACAGAACGCGACTTAGCAAATTTTATGTCTATGATACTGCAAATTTAGTCTATGATACTTTTATACAATTTTAATAAAACAATCTTCCCTTTCTCTTGTTCATTTTTTTTTTTTTTCAACAAGAGAAATAAAAGTTTTCAATTTACAGTAACAAGTTTCTATTTTGTATGGTTCTCGTTCAAACGCAATTGCAGGAATGTGATGCGTACCTTCAAGAAATCAGACACATAGAATATAGCGACGATAATAATACTTTTCAAGTAGTTTCGCGCGGTTTTGCGCGGAGAGATGCAGTGTAATCCTGTAACATACATTATACATTCTTCACATCGATCACACTACAGACATTCGTGTACTCGCGAAAAAAATCCCGTCGAACTGATTGGAATATCATTTGAAAGGAAAATTACACCGTGATTTCCGCTCTCATGTAAGCGACATGTAAATATGCCGAGTGCAAAAGTGCCGAGTTTACTACTGCAAATTAGAAAACGAGTAGCAATTCGCTTTGGATTCGCTGTTTTGTACATTTTTATCAATCAAAAGATTAATTGAATGTACACATGAGAGATGTTTCGTAACTGGCTACATAAAAAAATCAGAAAAAAGTTTGTATCAATTCAGACTCAAGGCATTCTTGATTTGCGATACACGATAATTTATTAGTCTGACACTTCGGTACTATGTTACTGATAATATTTGGATCGTATACAGAATATCATAATTCGGGATTTTTAATGAGACATTTGATAAATTTGAAATTATCTTTTATCTGAAATATCAAAGTGTCAACACTTTCCAAGTTATATGCAAAAAATAAAAATTTCTCACAATATCGAATTGTTAGTTTAATAAATTATTCGATAAGTACTCTTTGAAGATCTCTCGAACTGTAAATTGATATAAATCGGCACAGATCCATGCTGTTTGTATTAACCATCCGCTGTTAATTTCGGAAGGCAATGATGTCGCATGTACGCAATGCCGTCGTCAGTTTCTCAGTTTCTTATTGTCTTCTCTCGGATGTACGCACACGATGCACATCTTCGAGCGTTAGGAATAGATTTAGGAAGAGACGCGAGCTATGCGACGGGACGGCCGTTGCCAAGTCGACTCGCACATGAATGAGTTAGCTGCATGTGCGTACACGTGCTTTGCTAATTTATCGTGCCGACAGTAGATAGAGCGAATCTGAAGGATAGAAAGGGGAGAAAGAGAGAGAAGAAGCTCTTCTCGTAGCGAGACGTTGCGGCCGTTCGCGAATTCGTTATCTTCTCTCGTCAAGTGCGTAAATCGCCATTCAAAGATTTGCGCGACAAACTTCTTAAGGAGAAGATAGTGTACAATATTATACATGCAAATATTCTATACGCATTATTTACGAAATATGTTCTTCATTTAAGCTGTGATATAAAATATTAAGTTAAATAGTGCGATACTTGATTCATACCTGCGATGATCATTAGGCGATTTATATCACAATGTAACTAAAAATTATTTATGTTGAAAAAATAACAGAATATCATTGTTCAATTTTTAATCTGATTTTCTCGTAAACGAAATTTATTCTCATACGAAATTATACTCTATATATTCGATTGCTACACGGAAAGAACGATTTTGTTGAAGTATCTAAAAATTTAGTGAAATATAGATCTGAAAATAATTTTGTTGGATCATCAAAATAATTATGTAGAAAACTCAAGCATAATGAGCAATTCTACTTTAACATTCTAGCAATCAGCTTGAGCGTCCAACATAATTATTTTTAGATCTGTATCTAGCTAAATTTTTAGATATTTCAGTAAAAGTGTTCTTTCCGTGTACTTTACATATAATATCACGTACCCGTTTATATCTTTATAATAATTCTATAGAAATATTATAAATAAAATAATATCTCTCTGATGTTAAATTACAAACTTGATCAAGTGAATTATTAATATCCGATATTTTATGCAACAGATAAGTTGTTGACGAAAGAATTGACTCGCTCGAAGCTATCGCCACTCCAGAGAATATCTGCTAATCTTAGGCGAAAGCGCGGCCATTCAAGCTCGAGCGTAGAGAATAGAATGGCAAGCCGAGAGCTTTGTCGTCTGCGTGTTAGGAATGTCAGGAATCGTAATCTCCGAGAATGTGCTTATATCCAGGATGAAAATTTCGGGATGATACGAAAGTCGCAATAAAATTTTGGCTTCTATAGCACCGTTTCGTTCCGAGAACTTTTCGAATGACAATGCGTATCCTTTGACGATTTAGACTAGTGTAATACATGAAATTTGACTGCTCTTTTCTATTATTTTTAATAAAATATCTCATTGATATTTTTTAAGTATATATTTGTACGCATATGTATATACTTTTTATTTTAATTGAAGAGCTCATTTCTAAATTCGTTCATTTAAATCTGTTTTTTTTTTTCCTTTTTTTTGAATGATTGTGTATTACAAAGTAATGTGGAAATCTCTTCTCAGTTTCCTAAGATAAATAAAAATCTTTTCTATCTTTTGTTAAAATTTCTTTCTTAAAAATATGAATTCAAGTTGTTCAATCATCTTTTAATATCTTAAGTAAAATGATTCTCATGATGTTGCAGAAGAAGAACCATTGGAAAACAACAGAATGAGTCTTTCGATAGCTTCCCGTGGTACCTCCGTGGTTTCTAGCACACGAGTCACACCGTCGTCAACCGGATCAAACTCTGTTCAACTGACTGCGCTCCATTCCATGTCTCAGCATCATCATCATCCTCATCATCATTCACAACAGCCACAGCAGCAGCAGCAGCAACAACAGCAACCACAGCAACCACAACAGCCGCAACATCACCAGCAGCATCATCACCATAGCGATCATCATAGCACACATAATCATTATATGGAAAATCATAATCCGAATCAATCTCAGCAAAATATGGGCAATCTCGTTGTCGACGTCGAAACGAGCCACGACAATAAGAAACACCGAACTGGGTAAGCTTGCTTAATTTCTCTATTTTTCTTTACATTATTTTCGCGTTTTTTTTCTAGAAATATTGTAAATCTAGATTATTTTCCGTGACAACATTTAGGTGATTTTTTGTTTATAATTATATCACGAACTGATCCCGGTTTTGAAAACTGATAATTAAGCTAAGAATTAAGAATCAAACCGAGAATCAAGCTGAGAAAAAGCTTTATTAATCTACTTGTTTGTTGCTTCATACTTATCAATACTTGTCAACATTGTTACATTCAAATTTTATCTAAAATAGACGCGATAATGTCTGTCTACGAACACATATTTACGCGACGACACCGACACATTCCATCGCGAGTCGATACGTCAGCCTGTTGCTTCGCGCGTTCTCGCCTCATCTTCTCTCCTCTCCGCTCCTCTTCGCTCCTCTCCGTGCACGAGCAACGCCGTCGCCGACGTTACAGGCGGCTATACCTATTTACGCCGTGCACGTGTCCAGGGTGAATGGCACGTGCACGACGCGTCGCTCGGCGCGTTGCATCGTACGACGATAACGCGCGGCGTTATGCGATCGCGTCGTATAAAACATATGTAAAAAAGTATCGTATCTGCAAAATTTTTATCTTAAATTCATAAATTTAGAGTTGAGAAAGAGAAAAAGAAATAATTCTTTTTTTATTCCCATTTATGTATTGTTTTATAATTTATATTTTATCATTACAGAGCATGCGTAATTCGATCTGGTACCAGGGAAGTACACAACAAGTTGGAAAAAAATCGGAGGGCGCATCTAAAGGAGTGTTTTGAACTTTTAAAGAGGCAGCTACCATCGCAAGATGAAAAAAAGTCTTCGAATCTCTCTATTCTCCATGCAGCGAACAAATACATACAGGTAAATTTTAACCCAAGGTAAATTTTAATTTAAAATTTTTAAATTTTAAATTTATTATGTAAAATGCATTATAGCGTATTTTATTCCATTTTTCCATTTCATTTTGTCGTTGTCACAAAATTGCACAACAAAACTCGAGCAATCGTCGACTCGAGACGACATGAAAAGAAAGAAACTGCATCTTGCACTATTTTTACATTCGTAAAATTTGTACGTGAAAATCCTCTCCCCCTCATTTTACGCTGTTACTTTAATTCTTTCTCCGTGTCCCCTCCTGTCTCGTAGATCCCTGCCTTCGCTCCCTCTCTTCTTTTGCGTATATCGTACCATCTCTGTGCGCGTTGCATTTTTTTACAAGAAGGATTACCTATATCGATTCCACGTGACCGCACGGCCATCGGTGCCACGCCGCACGGCACGTACAGCGCGCGCTGCTCTCCGGACTTTTATCGTTCAACATCGTCAACTATTGTGCTGTTTACGATGCATCTCGTTAGGATGTCAAAAGCGTACAAGGGTATAATACCAAAGCAGTCTAAACACAAATCTGCGTCGGAAACAGAGGATTATCGGTCATCTTGTCGATCAACAGCACAATCGGGAATAAGAAACTAATTCCACATGAAAGAAAATCATCTCTAGAAACACATCTTTCAACGAATAATTATTTGAATGCTGAAAATATTTTTTAATAAATAATTTTAATAGTTTAATAAATATTCTACTATGATATATATTTTTTCCCTCTATATTTTTCCTCTATATTTTTCTTTATATATATACATACATACATACATACATACATACATACATACATACATATATATACATATACATACGGAAACGCACACGCACACCTTAGTCACGCAGGGACACCGATCTGCTCTCACGCACAACGTATCACGTACATGCGTACACCCACACGTNAGAGGGGGGGGGAGAAGAAGATTACGTTTATTATGTAAGAGGCAATGTTTAAAAGAAAAAGTTTTTTAATAATACAAAATGTTTTTTTTATGTGACGCAGACACTGCGAAAAAAAGAACGAGATTATGAACATGAGATGGAGAGGCTTGCGAGAGAAAAAATTGCAGCTCAACAGAGATTGGTGGCATTAAAGAAAGAACTCAGTGCAACTTGGGATCATATCGACATCAATTCTCTTTTGTTGGAACAGAATCCTGGGACGGATGCGACAACCGCTAAAAATGGTGAGATATACTTGTAATATAAAAAAAAAAATGGTTGAAATGGATTTTATCGTGTCAAAGAGATTACTTTTTATCTCATAATAAAAGAATTTTTCACGAATCAAACTTTTTTATTTTGCAGATTTATTTGAACTCTTTTATTTGGAATTTAAAGGCCACTAAAAAAATAAAAAATATATGAAAATTTTGTTTTAAAAAAAATTCCCTTATCTTATTTACAATATTTTCTATGCTATTCTTTTTTGAATTTCCAATTCCGATTTTTTATTTATTCTCGTTTGAGAATAGAATTTCTCTATATTGTAGAAGCAATCTTTCTTTATTTTGTAAAAGAATTGTTTTATCAACATCTTATATTTGATAAAAATCTAATAAATTTCTCAGAAAATGCGGAAGTTGACGTTACTGGACTACCACGGGGTGGCACGAGGTATAGCAGTACGAGTAGTCTAAACAGCGTAACAACGGCCAGTTCCCCGCAAGCGTTACAATCCACTAACACGACTTCCAATATTCATAATCAAGCCGCGACCGCGGGTGTCGTTTGTCAAACGCAGGATCTGAATCTTGCGCGAAGCGCGAGAGAAAGTCCACCTGCGAGTTCGACTGCTGGAACGGTACCTACACCCAGCATTTCTACTCCGGCGCAAGTATGTTTTCTCTTATAAATGATGAAGTTATTTCCGCACCATATCCAAGACGAGATCATATAAATATTGTGATTTTGCAATAAATTGGTGCCAGAGCAAATCTCCACGCATTTGCAGAGCCGCTTACAGATTGTTACTGGAAACGGCTTTGAAAATGCGTGATATGCCTTCATGTTTTATTATGTTTGTTGTGTAAATTTGATATTCGCGATACCATCCATCAAAGCAAGTTTGTGTCTACGTATTTGTTCAGCTTTTTGGTCTGGATCCGTCGAACGCGTGTATGAAAATTCATATAACGCATATCAAATTTAAATTTGCCAAAACGTAAATACATATATGGATTCATTAACATTGAAAACATGAAAGATTGATGTAAAAGGATGATGTTTCCGTTTTTAGGAAAAGGTCGCTACATCGTCCACTGCCAATATAGTACAGCAGCCGCATCAGCTGCACTTGCCGATCAGCGCCCAAATGTTGAACACGAGTCAAGGACTTGCGACTATTGTGCCAGCCCTGCAGCATATTGGGCCAGGACTCAGGGTAATACCGGGTGATACGCGGCAACTTTTGGTCACCCACACTACTGGCAACAATGAATCCAGACCTCTGACATTGGCGGTGCAGAATTCTTCGGATCAATCCAGGCCGCCGCTGATTGCTGTGCAATCAAACACTGGAAACGAAGCAAGACCCGTAGCATTGGTCGTTCACTCGTCCACAGCCAATGATAACAGAGTTACGTTCGTGCACTCTAATCTGTCCAACAACGATAGGCCGTTGGCCCTGGCCGTGCAGTCATCTGCAAATGATGTTAGACCCGTTACTTTCGTGCACTCGGGGAACGAGGGTCGATCATTAGTCCTCGCCACGCATTCACCCGCATTAAATGTATCGAGTGAGTATGCTTTTATAGATACAGATTTAATATACATAGACGACCTGATCTCGTAAGAATCCACGCACGATACTCAGACTTTTCTACGACTCAAAGATCTCATAGGATGATTTTTATTTTTGGAATTTTCGCGAAAGAGACGGAACATCAGCAAGTTGTTAAAATAAAAGTGTTTCGTTGTTGTAGACGCACAGACGAGAATAAGAACAGGAGATGCGCAGAACACGCATAAGATGGTCGGTGGCGTAACGCTCGTTGGCGGTAACGGCTCGGAATTGACAAGACTTCCCGGTGGCGCGGAACTCAACATACTTCCGGCAAATGGTATGTGCAACACAATCCGTGTACTAGTTCCAAAACTATTTGTAATCAGAATATTCACTCCATTACTATCGCATGCTGCGATACGATACTGCAAAAAAGTTTGATACGTTCATTATTTTATGATTGCAGGATTAACTTTAAGTCACGGAGTGTCACTTCAAACTGCTGCAGGCAAACCAACCTCGACAATGATGCAGAACTCTCCATCCACAGAGAGTATAGCTCACATCGTCGGTCAACACGCGCCTCTTTCCGGCTTGACTCCGATCGTCACGCCGATGACTGTCGTCTCTCAAGGTAACCAGGTGACCGCTCACATCTTAGCACCATCGAGTCTCGCAGGGAAGATGATTACTACTCCGATCCTCAAGTCCGTGGGACAAATGCCGCTCGTAAATGCTCAGTATCTTAACACCACAACTTTAGTGAAACCGGTCGTCATGGTGAGTTCACCGTCAACATCGACAGCTTCCTCAACGACGGCGGCAACAACTTCCAGTACACAACCTTCTTCAACCTCAAATTCGACTGTCTGACAGAATCAAGGAAAGGCAAAATTAATCTGATCGCGCTGGAATATCAAAATATGGTTTGCTGGTGTTTCGAGTAAATCTTTACATTTATCTAAAATAAATCTATCTTTTGTTATTTGTTGGAATCGCTTATGTTAGTGATGAATTAGCGAGAATGTGAGCGATTTAAATCTGAAACATTTGACGACAGTAAATACCATGAAAGAATCTTACGCGAGATAAATTTTTGTCTTATGCTATTTTTAACTGCAAAGTGATCTTGCATTTTGAAACATCATTTGTGTCCCATAAGGATTGAGATATGAGTTCTTCCGAAAAATAAATCGACTGAGAAAATGTAAGAAAAAGTCTTTGCTCAACACATGCGATATATACCTTGATTTTATTAAGGGAAATCGCGTTAAATGTAAAGTTCTAACAATTAAGTTCTAACAATAGCTCGAGTGTTAAACATGAGAAAATTCATTAGCGTGACGAATTAATGCTTTTAAAACTTTTAAGGCTACTGGTCTTTATGTTATTCAGATCATTGTTTCATCATATTCTCGATCGGGAATTCTTTCGTTATGCTTATTTTGACAAATAATTTTTTTAAAAGTGTTTTATGTTAGTATTTTGTAAGTTCTAAATATTTTTTCTATAAACGAAACAAAAGAAGACTTTGACTTGCAATAGAACCAACTTTACTCTTTTTGCATAACTTTTAAATTGCTTGACTGTGTTTTGTGAGACTTATAAATTGATAAGTTTCATCATATCTTATTACAATTGAAGAAATATCACAAGAAATGATAATAACGGTACACGTGATGATAGATAAATTAAGGGAATGGTTCTGGAATGGATTTAATTATTTAGCGAACAAAAGTTGGAAAATCGAAAATTATAATGAGTTTTTGTGTCTTGAAATGTATCAAACGGCTGTGGAGAACGGATATTGAACTCTATGGAGGTCTGTCTGTTTAATTTCAACAATTTAATCGCAAGATGTATTAAATCTTGTTAAATTAAAAAGCGAAAGTTATATTTAGAAACTGGCAACAGATTCTGTAGGTTTATAATAATACATATTAAGTATTTATTCCTCTATATTTATTATATGTTTATATGCGTATTATATAAATCGCTATTGCGCTTTTCACGAACGCATAATTGCAACGCGCTACGAACATATTAATTTCTTCATGCTCAGATTTCGATACATGGATTAAACGTATATTTTAGGTCGCCGTCATCATTGTGATCTGTTTTTTTTTCGTGAATGTGCATTATAACGTTCCTTTTACACATTGTAACGTCGCTTTTATACAAACATTCATTTCTGTAACGCGATCCTTGCATAATAATCGAAAATGGCTCGAGTAGAATAGAAGAGAATGATAATGCTCACAATTCACAAATGTTTGGAAAACTAGAACGATTGCACGCATTTATCGAACTGTTGCACTATATTACATTATTTTCTATATGTCCGAGGATCGTCCGATAAATAAGGTAAAAAATCATAAATTTTTTATTTAAAAAAAAATGAAATAAAATATACATACAAATGTTTATTTTTTCACATAGTTATCGTTTGCATTTAGACATTTAATCCAGCGTTTCTCTATTTGAGAATCGTGAAAGAATGTATAAACTTGTGCTATAAAAGCTATAGAAGTGAAAAGTTCTGCAGCATTCATGTATAGTACACATCGACTTGCTTCATTCTAAAAAAAAAAGATTATACCTAAAAAAATTGTAAATTGTAAATGCCTCATGTGACTATGTGAAAAAAAACATGTAATTCTTAAATTCTTTTTCTATTTTTTTTTTAAATATAAATTTTGATGTAATTGGATATTGAACGTATGATTTTCTATAAGTATAATCTCAAATTCGATTCGGACCTCTCAGTTTACATGAGGTTTATTGGAGAGTTGAAAGTTGCGAGTGAAAAAGTTATTAAGCGAATGGTAAGCTATTTATAGAATAGGAAATCTATATTTTAATTTTGACGTAATTTTGACCTGATTTATTGAACGATTCCTTATTCGCTTCTGTAAAATCGTATTATACGCTTCTGTTTCGTATTCCAGTGATGAGATCGTCAACAATGATTACCATGAACTCGTTTGAGAACTCGTTACATATTTATCATGTGAAATTGATGATTGATGCGACGATGATATTCATCATGTAACGATTGATATTCTCGTGACGTTTATACAACGAAATAATATTTTTCGATGTGATTCCCGTACATAATGTTTCCTGCTGTCACGATTGTTGACGGTCTCTCTCTCTCTCGGATACCAATCCTCATTTGTGCATATTATTATTAATACTATCCTTTACATATCTGCGTGCAAACTTGTTTTATATCCTTTAAATTATTTAATCACGAATATTATGATTAATAATTCGAGTTGTAAAGATGTAAATACGTGCCTTAACAGGCTTCAAAATCATATAAACGTATTTTAATTGACAATATTTAAGGCAGACAGATACTTTGCTAACTCGATAGAAACTCGATATAAGAAAAGTTCTTCATGCTGTAGATTACATACAATTTGTTTATGTTAATCAATCTACTGTATAAACTTTCTTTTTTTCAAATCTTAGGTCGTTATACTCTAAATACACGAATCTCCCGAATTTTCATTTAATCTTGATGCCGCTGGCGTCTCAATGGAAAGGGAGAGAAGTTAAATTAATGTGTTTAATTAAATGAACTGTCCATTGTTGTATTACGTGCTCCTTAGTGTTCGGGATGCAACGGAAAAATTCAATTTGCAATAAAGACAAGAAACCGAATAAAAATCCGGTTCGAGGTACTAGTCAAAAACAAAGTTTTGTTGAATTATTTTCGCAGACGCTTTTATTCGACGAAACCTCGAGTCGTGCAGTGGATGCAAATGATTATACCGTATGCCCCGTGACACATCCACACACACACACACTCACACACAGACGCGCGCGCGCGCGTAAGAAAGCTGTGTGAAATCATAAAGCTGTGAGCGAGACTAAAACAGAGAAAAGTAGAAAAAAAAGGAATGTGATTAAGTGGGAAATATATCGCTTCTGCGATATTTCGCAATCTGTTTAGCCGCGACTGAAACCTCTGTCGGTAATTATTTAAGCGATGTAATAGCCTCATGTAAATAATTTCATTAGCGAAGATAACCAAACGGATCGAGGTTCGACGGATGGAAACTAAAGATAGTATAGCACTGAGCACTCAAGCTAAATGAATAATGTGAACAATGTGATATAAATGATAAATAAAAGATTAATTAGCACAGTAGCGTTTAAGGAGAAAAAAATCAACTATTAAATTGTTTAGATAGACGCTGGTAACTATCATTTACTAATATCTTAAAAAAAAGAGAGAATGTCAAAAAATTGAATTGTACATAGAGAATATGAGAAAAAAAAAAGAGAGGAAGCGGAGAGAGAAAGAGAGAGAGAGAGAAGAGGATTGTAAGATACTGTATAAATATATTGAAAGAAAGAGAACGAACGAATACAACGTAGAATGTGCCGAATGAAACACTTAGGCCTGTTCTTTTTAGCTAAGCTTCTCGCACGGTTCATCTTTCTTTTTTTTCTTTCCACGTTGAAGAGAAAAAGAAGAAAAATGAACCATGCGAGAAATTCAGCTAAAAAAAACAAGCCTTTTGTCGGTAGCAAAAATCGCCGATACCGCCAATATCCCACATAAAGGAATCTACAAACTGTATTAGAGTAACAACGTGCGGAATAAGTGTGCATGAGATTGCGTGTTGGGAATGCGCATGTGAGAAAAGTGTGTAGTAAAAACGTTATTATTGTTGTAGTCTATATCGAATTTTGTTATATGCCTCGACTAGCATGCGAAACGCATGATATGTCTTACGATGCGATTCGTTGTGCGTAAAAAGGGAATAAGATGAAGCAAAAATGAATGCTACGCGTGTATGAATGTGAAGGAGAAAATGAGTGAGTGAGTGAGAAAGAGAGAGAGAGAGAAGAGAGCCTGAAAGAACGGATGGCAAGCGTTCGCCGAAGAGACTCTATCTCTTCGCACACGCGACAGTTTTTGTTAGAAGAAGAAAAGTGTGCGATGAAATTCAGTAAAGTCTATTACAATAAAGATTAAAATGTGAGTGTGACGATTGCCCAATTCTCTTTGCAGTTGTCTAGTATCCACGCCAATTCGAGACTCTCGGCTCGATCGATGTCCGCGATGTTCGAAGAAATAAGAATGATTGTATGTTCGTTTTGCACCCGGCAAATTTTTTCGACTTTGTAACATTCCTCGGCAAACACAATGTTACATGTAACGTATATGTTAGTTGTAATTTCCTACTCGTGTGTTATGTAACAATTACATTGTTAAGTAGGAAGTTACAAGTAACATATACGTTACATGTAACATTGTGCTTGCTGGGTCGTATCATAATTCAAAGCGTTATTTAGTTTATTAAAGGCTTATTCAAAGATTTATTAAGATTCAAACGCATCTAAAAAGGAAAATGGCGTTAATCCTATGCGGAATATATTTTTGAAGAATATGAATTTAAGATAGATTCGAGTGAGCGAGAGATGTTTGATTCACGAGACGATCAACTTTGAGAAGCGGTGATTCACTTGACGTGTAAAAAACTGAAAGGATCAAATCGAGAGTAACGAGCTCGGCGAGGCCATTGTGCGCTTCGCACGTATGAGATACGAAGTAGCGATTGAAAAGATTTCAAAGGAAGAAATTCGTAGTAGCGATCTATGCCTCCTCTTCGAATCGCGTGAAATTTGGTGCGAGCCGATTTTCTAGATTGCGACCGTAATTGCATTCGCATTTGGGATGTCCGCTCGTCAGTCGAACAAGCGAATCGTCCTCGAAGGTAGATCGGGCCGAGTGCAAAAATCAAAATTGGATCTGCCTTTTCTAATGGCTAATGTTTGGAGATTAAAGGCACGTTCAGATGCGACGCCGACGCGAACGTTCCATCACGTTGATCATTGTGTTTCGATTCCTCGCCAGAAATCAGAACTGAGGAAATGTTTTAAACGAGTTGTAATCATTCGATAAGTCATTCAAAATTAGAATATGTGCAATCTCGGAATCGAAAAAGACTTTTACATTTATTCTCTTTGCTATAGGGTGTCGATGAAATTATTTGACACATTTCCGAGTCGTTTTTATCATAATTACTATACGAAATTCTGTATGTATTTTTTTTTACTTTATCGAATGGAAATAGGTTCATGGAAGTATGCATTTTTCTAATGTTCGAGATTTTGAGTTATAAATCGTCCTAGTTGCGTTTTTTTCAATTGAGATTGTCAAGTTATTCGGGGCATAATCTATAATCGAGTAACGTGATAGTGCGTTCTCCGTGCACTGCAACTGGAACTGTGAATTTCTAGAACTAAAACTGTTTAGTTCTTATCCGATTCATACATATGTAAAATCGACTTTGAGATCTGTCTTCTCGTTGAATCATGAAATCGATCGGCGCGTGTTTCCCTTGTGACTGACTTGCACACAAATAAATTGATGAATAGTTTAGTTGCTGTTTTCTTAAACTCGCAAACCCCTCAAATTTTTCTTGACTTTGCTTGCGTAATGTTCGACAAAACGCTGCAAATTAAATTTGCATAATTTGAAAAGATTGAAAGCATTGAAATTGATCGCACATGTCACATACTACACACACACACACACACACACACAAATCTCATGCATATATAATATAATATAATATATCAATTCAAATGTTCCACACAAGCACATTTTATTCTTTAATTCTTAGTTTTTCACAAAAACATTTTGGGACAAAATCGAAGATCATGTATATAGAATGTTATCCGTTGAAAACATTCGTGACTAGTTGAAAGTGCACGTCTTATATTCATAGAGGCACTAGTGGATGAGTTTCCAACATGTCCCTGTCAGGCTACTTGGATTTCTTTGTGCTTCTAACTAACTTTCGTTATTCTTAAAAAACGTAATCAACCACACAGCAAATATTATTTGTCAATTCCACAAATTGTATTTTCTCAGCACAGTCAGTGATATATCAACGCGTTTTCCACTGCGAATCAATATATCAGAGTGCAAATTTTAATAAACTGCAATTCGAGGTTATATTGTTACGAAATCTTACACAACATTGAAACTAATCAAATAATACAGCAAAATGTCCGAAGACGAAGTGGAAAGCTTTGAAATTACCGATTATGATTTGGATAATGAATTTAATATTGCTCGTCCTAGACGCAAACTCTCAAAGAAACAACAAATGCTAGGTATGATGTGCGTTGCAAACGTTATTAAATGTATTAAGTGTACACTAAACTAAAATAGAGGATTGAAGGAATCAAAAAATTGGAATACTTTGATGCTTACATTACTTGATATATAATTTGTAATAACAAAATTTTTCAATTTTATGTACACAAGTTATAGTTGTTTTACAAGTATAATAGTTGCTTTCTCTTTTCACACACAAGTGACATCGAATCTATAGTTATGTGAGTATTTTATACTCGGATCGTTACTTGCTTACTTTGATAATGACACATAACAACAGGTTTATAACCTCATTTTTAATGTGAGATAACAAGATTCAGTAAAGCATACAGCCTCTAGCTTGTGCAGATTGTATGTAAAAACTCAGTTGAATCTCATATATCAAAATAAAAAGGTGCATCGAACTGAGTTATGACGTCATCAATGAGAATTATCTGAGTTTTAGTATAAATGGAAAGCAACTGTTATCATATTCTTTTAAGAATAATAACTTACTTTTTCATAATATGTAATTTTTTTTTTATTGAACAGGAATATGGGCAGATGATAGTGAAGAGGACGAATTATCTGCCAGACCGTCTTTTAAGACTTTTAACAAGGGCCCTAAGAATTATACAGCACCAGTTAATTTTGTCGCTGGTGGTATTCAACAAGCAGGAAAACCAAAAGAGAAGGAAGATAAAGATGACGAAGATGATGAAGAAGAGACGCGGGATTCTCAAACAAGGCACAGTAGTTCGAGGTAAGGTTTGAATAGAAATTATTCTTTTCTGATATAAACATTTGTTCTTTTTTGATATTTATTAAGTCTAGACTTTTATATATATTTGATTTCTTTTATTTAGTTCGGAAGATGAGAGGCAAAATAATTCAAAATCACGTCCATCCTTCTCCTTGAATTTGGATAGCGACATCGCAGGTCTGCGCAAAAAGCGCAGTCAAATAAATCCATTACTGATGAAAAGTGGAATGGGTAGTTGGGAAGTGCATACAAAAGGCATTGGCGCTAAATTATTGCTACAGGTATTTTATGAATAATGACTATTGTTTATTTATAAATTATAGCAAATTGAGAGTAAAGTAAAATAGAAAATTAATAAAAATCTTGTTTTTAATTTAGATGGGATTTGAACCTGGTAAAGGTTTAGGTAAACAATTACAAGGAATAAGTGCACCAGTAGAAGCGCATCTCAGAAAAGGAAGAGGTGCGATTGGTGCGTATGGTCCAGAAAAGACACCAAAGATTCCTGAGAAAAAGAAAGATGACGATGGGGAGGAAACAAAAGAATCCAAATCCAAAGTATCTCAATGGCGGAAAGGTGATAACAACAAGAAAAAAATCAGATATATTTATAGAAGTGTAGATCAAGTTTTGGAAGATGGAAAACTGAAACCTAATAGAAAACTTCCAGTGGCAAGCGATATGAGTAGAGTTAAAGTCATCGATATGACAGGACCTGAACAAAGAATTCTTAGTGGATATCATGCAATAGCTGGTGGTCAGCAGTGTCCTGATGAGACTGTAATTACGTCCGATAAGAAATCTAAAGTGAACTTTGCTCTGCCCGAATTGCAGCATAATTTAAACTTACTCGTAGATATGTGTGAGCAAGATATTATTCAAAATGATCGGCGAATGAGACATTTAAATGATAGAGCGGTTGCTTTAGAAGCAGAAAAAAAGAATTTATCCAAAGTTGTGGATCAACATAGTCAACTGATTGATACTTTGGAAAATGTGCTTGTAATTGTGGACAGATTAATGAATGAAACGAACGAATTGTCGCTGCAAGAAACTGCAGAGGCTTTCAAAAATTTGCAAGACAATTACTATGAAGAATACAAGATGTATGAACTTGGTGAATTGGCCAGCAGTTTTGTGGCACCGAAAATAAAACATTGCCTGCTCAATTGGAATCCATTAATGCAACCAAAACAGCCGATTAAATTATTTGAACAATGGAAGAATATCTTGGAAAATGGAGCTACGACCCTTCAGACACCGACTATGCAGTCATATGATCAACTAGTATGGAATGCATGGATGCCGTCAATTAGAGGAGCCATACAGTAAGTAATTTCTAATAAAAGACGTCAATAAATTAATATATATAATTAAATAAAATAAATTGAAGAATACAAGAACATATTCACATTTTTATTAGTACTACATACCTACTACAAATTTATTGGTTTTTTTTTTAAATTATTCTATATTTTAAAATATAAAAATAGAGGTTTTTAAATTATTATCTTCTAATATCCTTCATTCATAAATTAGACAATGGACATGTAGGCAGCCTGAGCCTTTAATTGAATTAATAGAATATTGGATGCCATTATTACCCAATTGGATCTTAGAAAATATATTAGATTTATTAGTGTTACCAAAATTAACATTGGAGGTTGAAGAATGGAATCCTCTTACTGATACTGTACCTATTCATACATGGATTCATCCTTGGCTGCCATTATTACGTAAGTATATATTCATCTTTTCATGTATACTTCATATATTTTATATATTTGATTATTTCATATATTTTGTTACAAATACAGATAAATTATCATTGTAATAATAATTGCTTTTTATGTTATTCAGGAAATCGTTTAGATACTTTGATTTATCCAATAATACGTAGAAAACTTGGATCTGCATTAGGAGGTTGGCATCCATCAGACAGATCCGCTAGACTAATGCTGCAACCTTGGGCAGAAGTGTTTGCCAAAGGAGATATGGAAGCGTTTTTAGTCAAAAACATTATTCCAAAATTGCAAATAGCTTTATCCGAATTTGTTATAAATCCACATCAACAGCACTTAGATCAGTGGAATTGGGTGTATGAATGGAAAGAATTAATCCCTGTTCATATTATGGCAGGATTACTTGACAAATTCTTTTTTCCAAAATGGCTACAAGTTTTGGCACTTTGGCTCAATCATTCGCCTAATTATGATCAAGTCACAACTTGGTACATGGGTTGGAAAGGGATGTTAAATGACAAATTACTAGTGGAACCAGTAATAAAAGGTATGTTATATTGCGATATTAAATTTGCATCTTTTTCGTCTTCACAGTCATTAAAATATGAAATAAATACGATTTGTATAGAGCACTTTAAGAAAGCGTTGGACATGATGAATAGAGCTGTCAGTGGGCCACAAAATCATCAACCTGGCGCACTAGAACAAGTTTCATATTTAACAAGCTTGGAAAGAACTCAACCAACAATATCGCAGATAGCACCGATTGCGCAACCGAGAATGGAGGTATAAGAATTTATTTACGAATTTATTATTCGTTTAAATTATTTGATATTTCGCTTGATTAAATAACGAAAATAATATGCATATTGCTATTCTCTAAAATATTATGCTATTGTTTTCTTACAGAGACTTGCAGAGGCAGTACGAACAGCCTCGCAAATTCCGCAAGGTTTCAAGGATTTTGTACAAAAGAAATGTGAAGAGAGAGGTATATTATTTATGCCGATTCCGAATAGATATAAAGAGGCTAAGCAAGTGTACAAAGTGGGCAATGTTCAGGCTTACATCGACAGCAATGTCTTGTTTGTATGTCATAATGGTACAAATTGGATGCCAACGCATTTAAATGCCTTGCTGGATATGTCTGAATTATAATAATATTTTATTTAATAGCATGATTATTAATAATATGACGATTGTCCAAAGCATATATGTTGTATTTATATTGTAGATATATCATAATGTATTTCTAAACACATTAGCAGAAAATTAATTATTACTTTATAATATGTATTTGTGATGTTCAAGTCTAAGTACGCTGAAGTTTATCCACTTAATAGCATCATTTTTGTATTATTAGCTGTATATTAAATTAATATGATATTTTGATATGTCTATATTTTTATTGTTTCCTATAGAAACGCCTATAAATTGTATATGCTTGTTCGAAGATATATTTCGCTGTTTTAAGAAAAACATACAACATGGGTTATTTTAATTTATTATATTGTTTTAGCGTCGAAAGTAACTTGTGTATACGCGTGAATTTGTAATTTAGATGTATATATAAAAATATAATTAAATATGCTGAATATTTCAATGTTAGAATATAATTAAATAATAGAACGAATTTGATTGATACATCCGTGGAGAGGCATAAAAGTTGTTAAAAATACATATCGGATGGATAGGTTAGGCGAGAAAATTGGGTTTCGCGGTGTCAGAAACTTGGTTCAAATCGACAAAATTATTAGAAACGCACGTTGGCGAGGAGGTAACCGAAAGTATTCTAAGCAAAGGCATTGCTTCTCCACATTATCGCCGCGTATCAACGCGATCATTGGTCAATGCGCAGGATGGGAGAGAGACGTCTACTGTCCCTTCTAACATACTCGCCGGCGTCCTGATTGGAGAGTTGGACATTAAAGGACGTACGTAAGATGGGGTATAAGTGAGAATATCCAGTAGAATACCTATTATCACTTCCTCGCTCAACACACATGCTTTTCTAACAACAGAAGCAATTCTCGGGAATTCTTGACAACTGCAAACTCAATTCTTACCTTCCTTATAATATGAAATTATTCTCTTTGCAATTTTTATGACCTTTCAAGCGTTTCAACGAGTATGTAATTTATTTCTCGCTATTCTTTAATAATAATTGAATATTAATATGTGTCATTTGTATTAAATAAGTATTATAATTATTCATTATATTTATTTATATATATAATTCACGCGCACACAATATGTAATGACGAAAACAAACGACGAATCTCGTCACACGAATAGACCGAGCGCGACTCTGTGTGCGTGGAAGGGGAATCGTTGTTTGTTCTCAAGTCGGCGCGCAACCTTGTCGTTTGTTTTCGTCGGCGGTCGGCTCGGTTCGACACACCCCGCGGCGTTCTCGCGTATCGTCGCGAAATTCATTGCTACCATTCGCGCCGCGAGACAGGCAGATAATGTTGTAAACTACTGTGCGCGCCGTCGCCGTTGCAGTGCTCGTTTCTGCGGTTGGCACTACTATTCACTGCGCGGGAACAAATAGGCGGGAAGAAATAGGCGCTTCGCGCTCAATAATCGGATTCGTCTTTTAGCAAGACCGCGAGTTTATCGGAACGAATATTTCGTGCGATTCATTCGCTCGACGCGAACATCGAAACGAGAGTCACAAATTAGCATTTCGTTGCGATATTCGCGAGCGATCGCTTGCTCCGTCACGGCTAAGTTCGATGTCGCGCTCATCTCGCGAACGCTTCGCGTCGCTTCGAATTCTTCGCCGTGCAAAGTATTAATAATACGAATAAAGTAATAAAAATATAGTTTTATATTTGCGATATTTGTGAGTTTAATACGTGCTGCGCGTGTGACAATGAATTTTAGTTGTGCATTTTTGATTAATCGACTGCGCGTCTTTACTGTTCACTTGACTCGCGTAGTACCGCGTCAAGTTGCCGGCGTCTACCATTCGTCGTCATTAGCGGACGCGGAACAAATTGGCGGAACGACTGGCGTCGCGACTTGCGCGGAAAACATGTTAGAAAACGTTCGTATTTCGAAATGATAACGGGTACGCGTCATGGAATTGTTTTTTTCGGCGTGCGGCATCCTTTGTTGACGCGCTATCACCGCGCAACCTCCAAGTTGCTCGCAGAGCCATTTCGTGCGTCGTGGTACGAGGATCTCCTCGCGCTCGGCGTAACTGACTCCTGAAGATTCTCATACAATTAGTTGAACGATTTGTGATTCGTGCGGTCGCATCGAGGCGACGAGCACTTAATAAAACGAGTACATACTTGGCGTGATCTCTTCGTAAGAATCAACGCGACGCGCGACGGGAATGCCGAACTTTTACACCGCGGATTTTGATTCGTGCATTGATCTTGATCATCGGTTCGAAAAACGATAGAGTCTCGCGATTAACAGTGTCGGGAGTGTCGTATGAAGTGCCGTGCGATTATAATTGAACTGGGAGTCCTGTCATGGGTTTCGTAAACGTGGAATGCCGCAGTATCGCGCGATAGACTTTTAAAAATAATCAGTCCGCGCGCGATTGTAGTAGTACTATCCACGAGTGTTTTTCGCGAGTGTCCTGTGCGGGAAGAGGAGATCTGACAACCCGATTCTGAGAGGAAGAGGTGGCCTAGGAGAGGCATCAGGCGCCGGTGGAGCAACCTTGCGGTAAATAGTTTTTACTTTTACTGTGTAAAATTAACTTTTTTGTTTTTTAAATCGTTTTATTTCATAATTGTTGATTTGAAAATAATAATTAGAAAAAAAGAAGTAATAAAAATTTGATAAAAATTTATTTCTGTTAAGAAATTTTTTTTTCAGAAAATGTGTAATTATTTTCGTAAATGTTCAATTGAATGATGAATAAAAAAATTCGATGCTTAAGAATTACATTTTAAAAATTACTAATAACTTTAGTAATTATTTAGTATTTATTTTTTGGAATATTGATTGTGTTTTTTCTGCTTTGTTTTAATTTAGATTTCATATTTGCTTGTTACAGAATCATCGTAGCGACGTTGCAGATAACTCCGCTGTTGCGCATCGGAACGGTGAGTGACGAATTAACTTCTTTATTGATGTTACGGATGTATGATAATTTATTAAGTATATATATCTAGATTCTAGAAGTATAGATATCTAGTATTATCTAGATGCATGTCTGTGCATCAGTTTAATAACGGTATTAGTATTACAGACAAATATATAGCATTCCATACATCCGTTGCCTCAAAATGGATAAGTTAAAACAGATTAGAATAAATTTAATCCTGGATGTCTCTTATTATTAAATTTTTTTATTAATTTAATGTGCATACAAGTACAATCTAGTATACACACTCTGACATACAAAGAGAAAATTTTATAAAAATTGGAAATACTATGAGGATATAATATATATGTATATGTACGTAGGTAGAATATTATTTTTTAAATAATCATATTAATTAATAATAATATTTGGTCATTAAAATCGAATACATCAAAATTTGTTAAATTTTCCATGTTGTATTTAAAAACATATATATATATATATATATACATATATATTATATTATTTTTTATAAATATATTTTTTCAAAAATTGTTTACATATAAGGGATACAAAATAGATCAAATAAGACTTTAAAAATTAAAATATTGACTTTTTTATTTACTAGCGTAATTTTACTCATGGTATTCATATCTCATGATTAACAGAGAGAGAATAAAATAAAAATTTATATACATGAAATACAGAAAACGAAAAAATATAATGAAAAAAAAATGAATAAAAAAATAATTAAAATTGTTTTCTGTAGATTTAAAGATATGGAGAAATATTTGTTACATTGTACAGTGTAACAAATATTGTGTTATTTGCTTTTCCCATCTATTCCATTCTATTCCCAAATACTCCAGGATTAAATTTTATATAAGTTGGTGCAAAAGAGCAATATATAGATATTGCTTTTTAAGAAACTCTTTGTTACATTCTGTGTAAGTACATTTTGTATTAAAGAATAATAACGAATTTTAGTATCATGTAATATTTTATCAATACATTTGTTAATTTCGTTTTTCTATAATTTATTGATTTTTTTTTTATAAAAGATGTAATTGCGATTACTAATTATTATTATTATTATTTATTTCAATGCACTGACATTAGCCTAAACTCTTATAACCTATCCATATGTAGTTATTAATAACTAGATTTTGTACAATTAGAGTAATAATATGACGTGAGATTCAATATATTTTTTGTCAAATAGAAGAATTATATTTAATTATTTTAAAATTAATCAGTTTCGCGTGATTTAAAATACTTAATTTTGAAATAATATACAAAAAATGATTCTAATAATTTATGAAGTACATATACGTATTTTTAATTCTAATTGTGAGGGAAATTTATTATCCCTTTCGGATCTCACGTCATCTATCTGAATTTTTCATCTCCGCATGCTTTTGAGATGAAATTCAGCAACGTATCGTTCGAATCGATAAAGATATATGGGCCTTAGTTTATATCGAATGGCAATCGATCTAGTAATTTTCATTATGTATTCAAATTAAAATTTTGTTTATATTATCAAGTTTACGAAATTTAAATAAAGTTCATAATATTCGCAATCGTGTTTCTTCGAATCGAAACTTTATTCGACACAAATACTTTTTCCATATTTAGATTTATTTCTAATCGGTTACATTTTAATAATTGTATATATATATATATATATATATATATATATATATATATATATTTATTCAATAAATATTCGAATAAGCGCGAGTAAAGAATTAACGTTAAATTTATTTGTATGCTAATAGAATTATTATTGTTGTTAACAATTGTTTTTTTCGTATTTTATAATTAATTTCATTAATATAATGGCCCTTTTACGACGCGTACGTGTTTCGCGTATCAAAAGCGTAAAATCTTACGCTTATTACTGACAACAAAAATATTTCTCCTTGTTGTCGATCTCTGGCTATGTAAAGCCAGAATATTGGCCAGAAGCAACGAAAGGTGAGTTCAGTTTGGCCAGAAGAAAGAAGACGAAGAAGATCTCTACAAAGTAGATTGGTGTATAACATCAATCAAAATGTAAGAGTAAACCTATATTTTAGACTATATTTTAACCTACATTTTCTTGCATATAATTAAAGACGGAAAGATACCGTTTTAAACTAAATTTCAATTAAATCTACGTAAATAAAATCCCAATTCCGCGTATATAAATTAAACTCTTATAATAATTTCTAAAGCGATTTAAACTTAAATTTTTCTTGATTTCAGATAATCACGGTCATAATTATAATATACAGATATGAGTAGTGGAAGGGGAAAATCGCTTCGGTGCCCGAGCTCGAAATCGCGTCACTGCAATGCATCCGAACGATCCTTGCACTCCGCGTGCGTGTGAGTGCTCGCCGAGAAAATAAATGCGCGTTAACACATCAAAAAACAATAATATATTATAAAAATACGATATGTATGTATTTTAGAAAATAATTTTTTTACATATAGAATTAATATCTATTTTATTAATTTTATTACGTCAAATTTTAAATATTTATTAAAAAGAAATAAAATGTTTACGTATAAAGAATTGTGTAGAATACATATGTTACAATGTACATATGTTGTATAGAAAAAAGAAAACATTCGTTTCATAATTATTTTTTTGAACTTTTTTGGAACTAAATTTCGTTGTCTACTATATAGAATTAATTTATAAAATACTCATACATAGAAATACGTAACATTTTTTTATTATCTTTTTAAAATATTTGTACTATTTCATATATGACATTTTGATATATGATATTTCTATAATGTCTTATATAATGTTCATATAGGTATATTGATCTTTTTATGTTAAGTTTAAATGTAATTCTAAAAAAGATGCGTATAATGCAGCGCGAGCTACATGCCTACGCGTTCAACAAAAGCGTGCAACGAGGTGAATGTCGCGGTAAATTAAAGCACATTAGTAATGCACGAATGCGCGAGAATTCCAACCTTTTCAACGCATTGATCGTAGATCATAGACATATTTAAAAAGTATTTGCAGTAAATGTTATATAATATTTGTCCATTTTTATTTCAAATTTGGCAAATATTGCATTGTAATATAAAACAGTAGATAACAAACTATGTACAAAAAATCATATAATATTACTTACCTGCTTTTCATAGTTCGAAATTCATTAAGAGAAATTTCTCATGTAATAGAGGATTCTACATATTTATTCAACGCAATAGCGCAGTCATAATTCCTTTAAATAGATCGTGGTTACACCGGTTTATCCTTCACATTAATGGCGCTCGACAACTTGTTTGAGATTTTTTAGCGACTTTAACCGACAAGACGCGATCCATAATTATCGTGCAAAATAATCCTTATTCTACATGATATACTCGTGCCAAATAGCAAGTGGTTGGGGCTGTATCGCGATTGTAATTTCGATGTAATGATTAAATACTTTCCAATCGATATCGCTTTCATTAAAAAAAAAAACTCAAGATATCAAGAAATCCACACATGAGTCAGAAAAGTCTATGGAATCGTGACTTGTGTAAATTATTTTCAGAAAATCGAAGTTTTGAAGAAGTTACAACATGTATTGGCATTTTAGTAAAACGCGATCGAGCTACACAGACATTCCAATCCCACGCAAATCGCCATTTCTCTCTAAATCTGCACATAAAATGTTGAGTATTCACAAGACTATCAAATGCGGCGATAACTTCAACATTCGGATCATATACAGTTATTTTTCACGATATTCTTTCAAAAGTTTTCTTGGTGATTATACGTTATTTGAAAATCGTTAATGCTTTTCGAGTTAAATATTTTCGATTTAGACATCACGTTTAGATATTCATGCATAACCGTTTAAAACTGTCTTATAATTTGACAATTTAACGGATACATTAGAAGATTTTTCACAGATAAAATAAAAATAGATACGAATATTTATAATCAATAAAAATATAAACTTGAATTTTTCCTTAACAAATTTAATATTATTATTATATATATGTATCTAAACTGCTATTTAAGCTTTAATTTTATGTTTAATTTTTTCTACTTACTCTTTCTAGTATTTTTTGATCAAACTGTCACAGTTTTCAATTATAAATTCAGGGAATTGCAATAATCACGACTCATTAAATTTTATATATAAAATTTTATTCCGAATTTTGTCGTAATCGTATAAAGGAGGATTTTCTCTCAGTAAAATATTCTAATTTTAAATATTTAGATTTGCTCGTAAAATTATCTTGTCAATGTGTGATCGGTAGAAAAACGAAGATTATACTTTCACGATATACATGTATTCGAGTCCAAGTATTTAGGCGTCGGTATTAGAGTTCAGTCTGCGATACACTTGCACAATTTACAATCTCCCTCAAGCGGTGCGAAATAACCGATTAGGTTTACGCAAGCATCGAATAAATTCGACGTGTGATTTACAGGATTAGGTATTCTAGGGAACACAAGGCCTATGACTTAACCATTACCGTGGTATGGGACGTGGGCGTCGAATGGAGATTCGAAGCGCGAGACGTTTACATTTACGCATTGTGGAGAGATATAAAAGAATGTTAATGCGTGTGTGGTGCGGTACCGCTATATACACGCTATTTATAAATGATCGACCTCGTGACAAGTATGTATAATTTGTAAATGTGCTTGTTATTTTCATTTGCTCATTCTCGGCGCCGATCGAACTTTATTTTTAATAAGCTAACCAGGAAACTTTAGCTTATATTACTTGATTTATTTATTTATACCTACGTTAAAGAAAACGGGTATGATTCTGGTAATTTTGCAACATTGCGATATAACAATTAGTTTTTGATTATTTTTTTCGCGAGAAAAAGCAGCACGAGAGTTTTAGCTCTATTTTAAGTTTTTTCGATTGTTATATTTTAAAATGATGAAGAAAAAGACATGGAGAAAATTTTAGTAAAATTTCAAGAAGAAAATTAATGAAATTGAAAGTTAAAACTGATTGTGAGACATAAAAGTAAAGTAGAATTAAATGGAAATTTTAAAGATTCATACGTAATTTCTATTTATTAATTATAAACTGAATATAAGCTGTTTATTTTTAATCAAAAACTAATTTTTTTAGCCACTTGCTATTGGCTATCGAAAATAATACACTTCGACTACTTTTCAATTTTTCATGAGTATTATTTTTATTTATTTGTTTTGTAATGATATAAATTGAACCATCCAGAGATTACATCATCCGTTTGTTTCACAATATTTTTTATTTTACTCTTTTGTTATGTTAATAAGAGAATAGATTAGGTCTAAAGTGCTTTTTAAATCGGGAAATGCTCATCTATTGAAAAGAAAGATCATGACTCGTAAAACACATATGTTACGGAAACTATATATTTTTCTATCATGAAACTGTCTCGCATATCGAGCGTTACGGCTGAGTTAACAGACTATGTATAAAAGGATTCAAGATTATTATTTCCGTTCTTACGGAAGAAAGAGGATACGTATCTTCATTTAGACTTTGATAAAAAATCTAATGTTGAAACGCAATACACACGTGCACGCGATACCGATATCAGACCCATTTTTACTACCACGCAAACATTACGTATCTCGATCCTCTTTTCACCTTATTCGGAGGGCCTCCCAAATGCAATCATAATGCATGGGACAGCAACTCGCGTTGCTGAAAGGGCATGTGTTTACGCGTGAGACACTTGGAACGAGTCGTAATTTTTGTAATTTGTGACGAACATGTAGATCATATCATACGTCAAAAAAGTTATATATATATATATATATATATATAAAATTATGTGTAGATAGATAAAAATAAACAACATCATTAATATAAAATATAAAAGACTGCGCAGAAATAATTAATTATTTCTATAAATAATTTTTATTTTACACGCGCGCATATATATATGCGTGCACGCATACATACAATGTATGTACGAGAAAAGTAATTTTTAGTGAAATTTTTCTTTTCGACACTTATAGTCTTTTTTTATGTCAAGTCTTCACAAATATATTTTCATCGCTTTCTCTTAAGCGTGTCAAATCTTCGAATGAACGGGTGAAACGGGCTCCTCGCCCACGCATCACATTCTAAATCGATATGCCGCTCTAGGCGCGTTGTTTGCGACGTATTCCTTTTCCTTGCGATGCACCGTGTAGGAAGGATTCGCGATTCTGTCTGCAGCCGGCGTTCGCTTCAATTGCGACCTTTTTACGAGCGCAAGACTCAAGAGGAAAAAGCGCTCTAACGTGACGAAAAAGAAAAAGATGCGAAAGGAATACCCGGTGTGTAGGAGCGCGCAACAGGTGTGTCTCGGACCTTGCAGTTACGCGAATAATCTGGCTCGCTCGCGTTGTCTGATAGATGCGTGTGCCTGTGTCGACGTACATTAGCATGAGGAACGATGAGGGATGGGAAAAGAAGGGAGGGGCAGCAGAAACAATATGAATTATCACTTCCCTTGCGTGTTGTTTCAGGCTCAGCAATCGAGTTCGCATATGAATTTCCGTAGATATCTCACCGTAAAGACATCGCATTTTCTGCATCTACGCGGAAAAATTCTTCTCGATTTCTGTGGGAATGCGTCACGACGCGACACAAATGATTTTAGTTTAATCCTTTCATTCATATTATTTCATTCCTATGGGTGCGTATTTAGAAAGGTGAAATAAAATACCACTACTTTTAATATCGCTACTTAACATAATAAATATTTTCATAATAGAAATTAGTTTCTTTTAGTCTTGTATAGTTTGCTGTAAAGATTTTAGATCTATATAGATAATTTTTCGATATGTATTTAAAAACTTGTCCAAAAAATAACGTACCGATTATTCGCTTTACTTTTCAATCAAGTCCAATGCAGTCCTTTCTAAGCAAGAATTCGCTTTCGATTGAAAAGCGTCGAAATAGCTATTTCTATAATTTTCTTTCGAAATCATTCACAAGATTAAAACCTGCTACAGAGATTTAGAACTTGCCCCGTCATCGGAAGTTATATTCAAGTTTCGAGAATGACCGTGGAGAGTTTGCTCTTCTAACAAACGCTCATTTTATCATTCTATTGCATCTGCAGCGAGAAGACGGGATAGACGGATAAGAAGAGAGGAGGCGAATCGAAGTCGCCAGTCGCGGGTGATTTTTCGCGGCTCTTTAATCGAGATGAAGGAATTGCGTAGCGGCGCAGCGTGCGTAATGAATAATGACATCTGGTCGGCAAAGGGCGGGGCCAACAGGTCTCACACAATCTCGTCCGCAGTTACACGCGTGCACAGCTGCACGCACGGTCTGATCACGGACCATCGTACTTGCTTCTGCACGCTTAAGCGTGCACCCGATTTAATTAAATTGAATTGGCATCGGTTTCCGTCAAACAAACAATTTATTATTATTATCAAAATTATTTTAAATTTATAGGAATTACGTACTAAATTCCAGGCATCTCGGCTATTGCGACGTTGACGATAGTCGTTCATAATCATTCTCCCTCTTGCGCATTGAAATACAGGTTTGGATAATCTTAATATTTTTGTTGAATCGAAAATATTCTTTACGTTTCTCAAGAAAGCAGAAATGTCACCTGGTGCGAAAGCAAATCGGGGGCGATGGTTTTTATCATTCATTATGCAACAATAGAAACACGAAAGTGGGAGAACGGTGCACAATAAAATTATAAATTCACTTTATCCGTTAATGGCGGCAAAAGACGCGTGCTTATCGCGTTCACGTTACGCTCGTATTACAGCATCCGCCGAATATGGAATAAACGTATCTCGCGATCATAGGAGCGAGCGAATGAATGAACGAACGAGCGCGCTGCGAGTTTTGTCGCTGACGTCTGAATCGTAATTGCGCACGAAATATTATAGCGTGCGCTCGGGCAAGAATGCGCTTTCTGAGAGGACGATAAACCGCGTTCTAGAACATCTAACGTCCGCTTACAGAAATGAGATCGTTGTGTAACGGTTTAATACGCACCGGTGTATATAGACTCGGCAACGACGCGATCAAATTTGTTTTCGTGGTTTGAGAACTACCGATTGCTATCACGTGTCTGCAATACACGAAGAATTACCAAAGAATTACCAGAGATGTCGATATCGAATATGACTGTGTTTATCAACTAAAAAAATATTCATATCAAATATTCAACATCAAACGAATGACCAACATATCGAGAATTTCTGACGAGAGTTAAGGAAAAGCTTTATTGAAACGATGTTCTACATAAGAAAATCATAAAATCGTGGTAGACTTAATATGTTTGCGCATGCATGTTTTTGTTTCTGATAATGATTCTGAGTAGCATTACATCACAGATACATTAAAGCTCTTATTTTTAAATAATCATTTTATGAATAGAATGAATTTCAAAATATATATTTTTTATTCCATATTCCGTATCGGAAATACAGAAAAATCTATCGAATAATCAATAAATATCTCCATCAGAAATTGCGCGTTCGCACTCGAAAAATAGCAATCATCATTGCAGATTTTACACTTTTACGGCAACAAAAGCGACTTGTCAACCGTAAAATTGCAATTAACGATGGAAATGCAACATTGCACAAACGGTATCAGCATTTTATCGTTTCACCCGATGGAACACGCTACGTCGATTGCACACTCCGTGTGGTAGTTTTGCAGAAACCCCCGGGGTTATACACGAGCGTCGAACAACAGTTCTAACGTTTCTCGCGCAGACGGGACAAATCTATGCTTCGGTTGTGGCCTTCTTTGGTGCGACGATGTGGGCGCATTTACCTCGCATGGAATTGCAGTCCGCGCTTACTCTATCTTAGTCGATCGTTTTAGCGTGAGCGAAATGCTATCGCGACCATCTGGTTTATGTAATTACGCACACGTCAACGCATCTCCGACCGGTCGCGACGCGACCGAAAGTACTGCGATGACTTTACATCCGGCAATTCGTAACGAGAACTGTCGCTTTCCAGAAAATTACTCGAAATGTAATTTCTATGGATTTGATGTGTGAAACATATACGATAAGAATAGACTACATAAGAATACACAAGAGTACAAATATTGTAGATAGAATTTCTTGAAATAAAAGGGGCAAAGTCTTAATCCTTTATTTACAATCATCATGTAAATATTGTCTTAAGTTGAATCGGTAAAAATTTCACCGATTAAAAAGACAGTAATACAGGATTTCTCTGGGGATCAGTGAACGTTTCACTTATCTTTAGCAAACACTTATATTTCGCTTTTCCAGCTTGTGTCTGACTGATTATGGTCAGTAAATAAGATTTCTCTGCAAGATTTCACTACGAAATTAATGGTAATCATACGTATTTGCAAGATGTAAACTGATTATATTTTGGATAAAGTTATTGTTTTGATAAAGAAGCTTCCATAGTGGAATAAAATCCACATAATTAATCAGTTAGCAGTTTTTGAAATCTATCGTAACGTACTTTCGCGGAAAAAATTTGCTGTCGCAGCAAAACTGTCGCTGCTAGTACATATTCAACGTGAAAGTGACCAAACTTCATTATTATAAATAATTATTCAATAAATATTACAGCGGAACCTGTTTTGTTGATAAAATAGAAAAATCTCGTTGAATAAAGTTGTTCGTGAAACATGAATGTTTCTATTAAACTTAATTTTTACTTTAATTTTTTGCTGAATCAAATGAAATAATCCCAGCGAATAGTCTTCTTCTAGCGAATCTTGTTTTTGCAAACTTGAGACTTTTATTTTGATAAAACCTTCACTGCTTTGATAACGAAATGAGAACGAATTAGTTAATATAGCAAAATAATTTGCAGATTTTATAAAATTGTTCACAGTAAGCAAAAGTAACATTTTCAACTAGTCTTTTCATTGTTCGTACAATAATTGACAAAATTTGCCACTACTATAAAATATGTTGTGCCAGCAAATTTTCTTTTTCTACATATAATTTAATTACATATTATGTAAAAAATATATCTTTTTTACCTATAGTAACCTCGTTGTGGCTGATCGCTTTATGATTCCTTACGAAAAATCATTAGTAATGCAAATGGAGAACGGCACAAGAACAGGTGAGCAGTTTGGCGACCGGACTGGGCGCGGTGTGCATAGTAACTCTTTTGCAATCAATCATACATTTGATTACATTATCCGTGAATCGAAAGTAGGTTGTGTCTCAGGAAGCCGCGGTATTAATGATCACTGCTGCACGTCATTGCTACATTCGAGAGATATAATTGCAGCCTTGCTGATTTATGCTACGTATCGAACGACGACCAGCGGCACGCCGATTAACTCATTATCGAGCAGTTTTGCGAAACGTGTCTGGAGAACCGGACGAATGCAACGATCGTTAATAGTTGACAAAAAATTGCGTAAAATACTGTTTATGACTTAGTGTAATTTTTATAGATTTAATGTTGCGTTTCTTCTTATTTATTCAACGATTCACATGCGTTTCTTTTGATTTATTCAACAATTGAAAAATTTATTCTTTTTTTAAGTTTTTTTAAAAAATCATATTTTAAAAAACGAAGATTGCGTGTTACAATGCGCTTTTTATATGTTATTATTATTATTTCTATTATTAGGTATTACTTCATTATTTTTTTAATTCAGTAATATACATATGTACAAAGGTAAACGTATAACGTGGGTAAATTAACATCCACGAACAAAACTAAAATATTAGAAGCAAAAAAGACTACTTAATGAATGTGTATGTGATTATTTTTGACATCAATTATTTAGACATTGATTTAGTTTTTCAATATCGTCTCTCGCTACTCGATAATCAATGCAAAACGAAAACTGCAGGGCGCAGAGGATCGGCATACAACATTACCCATGTCACACACGCGAGACGACTCAACTCTCACCGTAAACGCATCTCTCCAATTTGTGGTCGGCCGCATCCGCCCGCGCGCTGGACCGACGCCGAGCACGACGCGACGTGCCGACTGGGCCCGAAAGCCGGCGGAGGCGCACGAGTAGTCGTATCGCGCTCGCGCGACGCGTCAGCTTGGCTGCGCGCTCGGCACGATCCGCGTTTCGCTCACGCGCGTGCCGCGAGATACGTCGTCGTCGTCGTCGTCGTCGTCCTCGTCGTTCCCATCGGCATACGAATCGTGCCGTCTTCGATCGCGAGCGCGTCGTCTTCAAATCGATACGTACGCGCGCGATTATCATCCTCGCGCCGGCTGCGCGCAGTCGAAGGTGTTTATAAAAATACGTACCCGACTCGCCGAGTCATCGCGGCGCACGTTTTCAAAAATACGCGCGCTGTAGCAGCTCTATAATAGAATCGCAATAAGTGAGGATCGTCGTTCTCAAGAGAATATCATCAAGGCGAATGTCACGTCGTTGTGTGGCAAGAGGTGTCGCGCGGCAAGCCGTGAGATTGCGGAGTGTAGGCGATTATTAACTAGCGGACGCATTGTCGGATTAACGGCGCGCGATTTGTTGATATAGTTGTCTAGGAGTCGGCTGGACGCAAAGATTCGCTTGTGAAAGATCCTCGTCGATCCTCGTGCTCGAGGCATCGGATGGACCGCGAGGAAGCGCAAATTCGTGCATCCCTCGAGAGAGTGTACGCGCGCGTCGCGTGGCGCGTCGCGACGTTGAGTTTGCGCGACGCGACACGTCGACGGCCGAATCGCCCGTTGAGGACAGCGAGACGCGGACGAGCGGTCTTCGTTCGCGGCTGAGGCACGCCTCGACGAGACTCGTTATGGATTTCTACTCGATGGTAAGTGCTTATTAATATAATAAATGTCGTCCCTTCTCGATACTCGGACAATTAAGCGAAACCGCACGCGCTTGAAAACGTGCGTTCTTTACTTCTCTAAGGAGATATTAATTCCCTGGATCTGCGTGCATTAGTATTGTGGTGAGAAATACATCGTTGAAGTCACTGACTGTGAGTCACATCTCGATCGCGCGACTCATTCCGCGAAATTCGATCGCATTAGTTCGGGATCGGATGTTACGCGAATGCCAAAAATGTTTCTAGCCGAAAATTTAAATCAGTTCTGGAAATCATCTATCGTGTCAATTTAGAATAAATAATATTTGAGTTATCGCTCTTTGGGCAATAGCATATTATAATAGTTAGTCTCAAGGATCTATAATAATAAATAATTGTCTAATTCAAATATGTGATTTATTTACTAATATTACAATATACAAATATACAAATGTTGAGTTTCGAATCGACGTAGACGATCTACAGAGCGCCTCGATTATTTTATGAGCCAGCGATGAAGACATTTGTCATTATCGCGAGCAAGAATTCGATTGAGTCTGCAGACGCTATTATGTCATCAAGACTAATACGTACAATGGATGCGCAAGTATCGGCGTGTATCTCGCTCTCGTATAACCGCGGACGGAATGATAATGGCTGCCAGTAATTTACGATCCCTGGAAAAGATCATTGCAGACGACGCATTCGTGCGCCGTTCATCGCGATCGATCGACATTACGCAAAAACAGCTCGACAGCTCTCGAAAAATTGCCTGTCGGCAGTCTAATCAAACGCGTCATGTTTTTTAATTATTACGTCGAGACATGTGAAACAAAGCCATTGAAAAATCCTCGAACTGTTTCAATGAATTTCCTTAGAGAAAATTGAATTATCGTGTCTCAAGTTACTAATTTTAATATTAAGCATTTTTGTAATTAATTCATAAGATGCAGAGAGAGAGAGAGAGAGAGAGAGAGAGAGAGAGAGAGAGAGAGAGATTGACATAAGCGATGATGAAAAGTTTCTTTTACATACATCATCCCTTTCTTTTTTTTATCTTTTCTCATCGCAATTTCTTCATAATAATTACGGCAGTAGGAGAAACGTTTCAATGATAAATAAATTCCCTTATCGCACGATCCACACGCCCGGATCATTTTAATTGTATGCATTCGCTGCACGACAGATCGCAACCTAACAAAGGAATAGCCATCGGGACGGGTGGAAGGTCAAGATCAGGCTTATTCACTTCGAAAATGGAAACCCGCACTCGTGCAACGTCGCAATTAATCGCTGGAGCCCCGTCGTAACGTCGCGGAATGGAGCGATGCTCATAATCGTGCAGAAATAACCCGCAGGAATTTAACGCACGCGCGCATCTTGCCGCGTCCGTCCGTCCAACTGCAGCCGAGAGTCGACGATGAGGTCTTTGGGTTAAGTATCGCGAATAGCGATCTCTCGACCGTGGGCATTAGCATAATCTTTTAACGCGCGCGTTCATCTCTCGAAGGGGAATTTGCTTGAGCGTTGCAGAGTGTCCGCATCTTCGCAGTTACATGCGTATTCGCATTAACGTACGTCGGCTATTATTTTGACCTTACCGCGCATTCCTCTCCGCGATTACTACCTGGTTTTTGCTTCCTTCTCGCGGCTAAGTCCTTGGAATCGCGGATGAAGTCATTTCGAGGAGGGGAAAAGTGATACCGGCGAAATCATTCGCTTTTTTCTGCTGTCAATGCACGTCGTTACTCGGTGTGCGATATGAGTTGTCTCGCATGTACAATCATGATAATCATAAAATCCGTGTCAGGTCGCGCGTTAAAGATCGAGATTAAGATTGCATTATGATTCGTTCGATCATACAATCGCGATCTGCATTGTTAATTTGAATCTTGTTTGCTCCTCTTTTCTCCAGATTCTTTATTTGTATCGCACTTAATATGGGGATTTATAAAAATATTATAAAGTGTATTTTACAAATTATTAGAATATCTTTTAATTGTTTCTTTATGTCTGATGATAATCATCTTGGTTTTAAAACTTTTATCATGTGAATAAAAATTGGCACGATATTGATCAATGATGGAGGCTAGAGATTGAAAATTTCTCTCGAACTTTTATCTACTTTGTCTTGTCGGTTTGTTCAATTTTTCATGCGTATTGTTTGTGTAATTGTTTGAACACGATTCAATGTAAATATCTTCTTTCTTGGATTTCTCGGGGAACATTTAATAATGCGTATTTTACGCGCGTATAATTTTTGTATAAATTAACGCGGATATATTCTAATTTCCGTGCGTGGGTGGTCGATTATCATTGCATCCTCATCCGTCGTCTCTCGAAAGCGCGACTTGTTTCTTCGAGCGACGTTCGTGGCTCGAAACTTACGACTTACGCCATACGGGACATGTTCAAGTCTCGGGATAATTTATGATTGCTTTCTTAAAACGATGGCCCCGAACGTTGAAGCGTGCGCATAAATGAGAATTGATTATGGTCTCGCGCGCGCGTAAACACCTGAGAGGAACGAGATTGTTTAAGTCGATTCCGCGCTGATTGCCTGTCCGAAGAATCGCGTCCTCTATATACGTGCGTCCCCTAAAGATTATACACATAAATACGCGCAATGTGATACCGTAGCGCCTTGGAGATTTACGATGATCAAAATGACAAGTGAACACGCCAATGTAATGAGATCTAAAGTGTCGTTCGATGTTGCCTGACTTTGTAATGATTTGAATGAGGATACTTGAGAGAGAGATGATGCGTCGTGAGAAGACTACAATATATAATAAAGATGTATAATATCAGGATGTACGTGATGGATAAAAAATGTACATCTTGAATAAAAAATGAAGCATTATTGAAAGTATAAAATGTCTGTGTCAGCCACATTAATTCATTGAATATGTAGATATTAAATATGTATTTTATCGTCATAAAACAATTTTTCTATCAGAACCATATAAATTTCATTGCGAGAAATTTAAAGTTTAGATACAAATAATAACTTTTTATTTTATTATAATTAAGATAACGATAAAACAATGCAAAAATTTGAATATTAGAATATAAACGAAAAAAGATGCGGACTCTGCTGAATCTTGCATTTGTCTTTCTTTTAAGAGCATGTACATTTTCATGTTGGATAATTATCGCAATCAATTAATTCGAATAAATGAGTTAACGAAGCAATGATCGATTTGCGATGTGTGATGTAAAGAATAATCTATAAATCACAAGATTTCTTCATGCACTTACGGTTGAATATTGCTTTAGAAAATATAATGTTTCAAAAACGAGATGAAGAAACAATTCGGGATAATTGGTGCTGATAAATCAAACACGATTCCATGATTGCTCGCGCGATCTCAAGTAAACTTGTTAATTTAAGAACTTTAACATCAGGAAGAACATACGAAGTGCGTATTATATTTAATTAAGCAGCGAATCATATATATACGTAATTTTATTTTTTAAGCTATAAAAGTATTGATCGTATAATGATTATATCATTATTTTCGAAATATAAATATAAAAATCGGAATAGAGTAGTAAATAGCAACAAATTAATTTTCTAATAAAGAATTCGATTTCTTTTCAGTTACAAATTGTATGTAATATCCGAATACCTTCATGATAAATGAGAATTAAAAATTTATTGAATTTAGTAAATGACAAATCGTATCACCGATAATAGCGAATTGTAGCACAGCGCGATAGTTTGATTTGAAACGCCGCCACTTTGCTGGCGCGATTCCTCTTGCGAAAAAACGAGTCTTCTTATTGCCCGTTCGGATGCTGTATCTTTCCGGCTAGCTTTTTGTTATATTTGAAATTCTCCGGCGATCCTAGACCTATGTCGCGCGTGACGAGACTGCAACGGAAATCCATCGATGAATGAGACTTTTTTCTTCCATGACTGACCGTTTCCAACCGTTTCCAATGTATTCTATAAGAATTGCATCGTGACTGTCGTGATAGTGATACTACACAATAAGTGTAGTATGCCAATATTATTGTCGTATGTTTTATTACTTTGATAAAGTTTTAAAATTATATAACTAATCGTATACTGATATTACACATTTAATTATATATCGATCTAATTATATATCAATATCAGGCATCAAAAACAATTTGCATTACAGCTTGATCGATAATAATAATTCAAGACAAGAAATTAATACTCAATACATTAATCCTTTTCCCATTAAACCTCTTTTTCTGTCGTTTTCTTAGAAACATACAAGAAATAAAATCATTATAATACAAATATATTTATCACATATGATAAAAATGATAAAAATATTTCTTATGCAAGAATATCGTTATTTCTTGAACTTGTAGCAAAAATAAACACGACTTTGATTTCATGGCTAATCTGTTAGTCTCGTAGAACGCAATAGAATGAAAAGATTCTGTCAGGATCAAAATTTTCTTGCATTGTTATAATAATTCGCAGTATCGTCGCAAATGAGCGTGTTTGTAGCGTCACGGTGTCGCGAAGGAGATGAATGAGAGCGGTTCGTGGGCGCACACATACGATGCGTATTGTGCGTATGTGGTTCGACTGGTCGAGCGACGTAAAAAAGGCGGAAGATAAAGCGCAGTGGCGTCCACTGCGAAGTCGACGACGAGCGTCTTCGCGAAACGATCGACAATGGCGATCACGTGTGTGGCGGCGCTTATACGATACGAGTATACGTGCGCGTAGTCTTCGACGGGTCGCGTATGTGTGCGTAGCCTCTTGTCGCCCGTGCTCCGTGCAGGCGTGTCGTAAACGATGCGAGGGGTTGAAGGAAGTTGTATGAATGGGGACTTCATTCACGTGGCCGATTCTCACAATATGACCACGCGGCGCGTCTCGCCTTCCGACTTTATTCGCGTATCTGCTGCGCAAACAATGGCCCAGGCTTTACAAAGGACCGACACATCGGCGTGACCGGGAAATTGGCCTGCACGATCTATAGCGCATCATGATGAGATCGTTGTTGTGTTTGACTTTTTTGTGTTCTATAAAACAATTTTAAAAATAATAAACAACATCAAATATAAATTAACCTATTAAAATTAAACTATTGTATTTTTAAAATCTCTTCAATATTAAACATTTTTGTATTTTTGTACTTTTCTATGATACATTTTGTAATAAGAAATTTGCAAAAGATAATTCCTTCGATAATCTAATATGAATAGCATCATCTTTTAGCTGCCACTTAATCATTTTTCAAATTTTCCTACACGTTTTTTTCGCTTAAGTTGTGCTCTCCGTCAAATCGGGCAGCGATCGATACAGCAGATAAAATCATCGCGGTCCTTTTTTCGCGATAGCGAAGGATATACACGATATGGCGTACTATGAGACGTAGCATAAATACTCGATCGCAGAGAGGCCCGAGTATTTTATATCGGATCTCGATTCGTCCGATCGTTATTCCTCGCTCGAAGGCTCGCCTTTATAAGGAGTAAGGGTTGCTTACGCGCCGGCATGTAATGCAGGTATTCATATCAGATTTCTCTCTAGCGTTCATCTTGACTGGCCGGTCGTTGGGCGAGACCTAAGTATTGGATCGGTTTGATGAATAGCTCGCGCGATGTACGTAGACCACGTGGGTGGAATTACGGGCATGGATCGCGGTGCAATCTACATTTATGTACGATTTACCTTCCCCTCTGCTTCTTTTTTCTCAATCTAAGCCGGAGAATTTTACTTTATCTTGAACAAACTCCGTTTAACCCGGGAGTAGTCACCTCATTTTTTTTTTTTTTTACGTAAACAATCATCTACAGTGTTTTTTACATCCCAGTTAAAAATTATTGTTTATTAACTACATATTGTGTTATTAATTTTTTTTTCATTATCTAAAGACATTATATAGATTTAATCAATATTTTTTTTTTAAATTGAGAAAAAGCCAAGAAAATATTAAAGAAGAAACGCATTAAAATTGTGACGTGACTTTATTTTTTTGACGCTAGGATAAAAAACAGGTGAGTACTCCCGGGTTAATGAAATTCGAGTCTAATAGAGAAATCGCTCGGTCGTTCAGCTGGACATTCGATCGATCCGTCCAGACTTATACCGATCATAAATTCCAGGCGATAAAATCGTCGAGCGTCGCATCATAGATAAGAAAAGTTGTGTTGTATTTTATCGTGGATTTGTTTTTGTTTGACGAGGGAAATAACTTAATTCAATAACGTGTGCACCTCGTGAAAGATCGCGTGAAAGGAACACATATTTTGCGCAGAGTGAAGAAATCGCGGAGAGAATTATAACGATTCCGTCAGATTTAATATAATATAAAGAGGAGAAAGTTACAGAGTAGTTTAAGCGGAGTAAACTGTCGTTGCCATTTCTTGCTATATTTCTTTTAACAATCATTATTCTTTTTCCATAATTTTCTATTTTTTGAAAAAAAAAATTATTTTAATTTATTAATGTAAACGACTATATGAGCTAGGAGAGAAATACATGATCGTTATTTTGTTTAAAACTTATAAAATCTCTTGAAATTTAAGAGCATTCGGCACGTTGATATCTGATGAATGAAACGTGAAAAAAATACGGGAGATCAGCGAAGCAAGACGAGAAGTAGCTCCCCCTCAATGGGACCAGTTCATCCAGTGTCTTTTGAAGGCGGGTCTCGTATCGACTCGGGTAATTCATTTTAGCGCTCAGATCCCTATATGGACTAGCAACAGGCTCGACCACTCGTATCAATTCGTTCTTCTCCACCATCCGAGTGTAATTCCGCCACTAGCGCTCTGTAATCTGTCGAAAACAGCGAATGTCGAAAACGAGCTGTAAGCATTGTAAGCAAGGCGTAACATCATAATTTTAGAAAAATATTTAAACATTACATAGAAACATTACATAGCTTATCACGCATGTAAGAAATTAATAAATATTATATTTAAAAAATCGCTAAACTGATATATGAAAAAAATCATAAACGTTATATTAACATTATTAAATATTGATAAAAGTTAATAAGTATAGGGAAATATACATATGTGATATTTATAATAATTTGATATGTAAAATATGCGTTGTCAAAAGAGTGTCATTGAAAATTGAACATTACAAAGATAATAACGATTGATAAACAAAAAACGATGCAGATAGATAAAGCAATTTATTTTTACGTTGTTATAACCATATCGACTTGAATGCTATATACACGTTTTTAAAGACAAATGATCAACATTATAGAGCATTGTTTGATATAAATGCACAGAATATAAATACGAAAACTGTTTCTCACTGCAATATATTACAATTTAAAATACGCCATGCACAAAAATAGACGAGGAAATGTCCGAAAATAGAAATCTTTAATAGAATCTTTAAATAATCTTAAACATTAATTTTAATTTAAAAGGATAATTAAAAGATTATCATTTTTACGAATGGATACAAGGCGATTCGAGTTTTCTCATTTCCGAAACAAAAAATATGCAATGAAATAGATCATTCTCCTATGTCGGCTTTTGAATTGATAAAAAAAAGTAACAAAATTCCAAGAAAATAACTCAATAGCGCCAATGAAAAATATTATTGTCATCTTCAATTGTCAAATATATACGATATATTTTTTATATCGGAATTTTAATCGACTTTGAATAGAAGATTATCGCGAAATGATTTATCTAATAAATGCAATTACAATATATTTTATATCTTTGACAAAAAATGTATTGTATCATTGTCTTATAATCTTGAAGTGAAAATCCTCTCCACAATTAGAGAATAACGAATTATTGTTTCACTTTGTAGACGCGAACGACATCTTGTTACGTCTACGTGGACAACATGACGGGTTTGCTCCCGAAAATAAAGCTAAAACAGGTGTGGTCAACTTGGAAATAGAATAGGCAAGTTCGTGGATTGGCGTGAGACAACGCCCGATTTCGTCATATCACGACAGTTTCATGGAAAACGTTTCGAGCCAAGCGGAATGCGCACAACCGATACGTAATTTTATCAGATTGGCATGCACGGAAATCGATTTACAAAGATCGCGTACCCGCTAACTTTACCTGGATCTTGAAAATTGATCGTCGACAAATAAATTCGATGCAAATAAATTTCGTAAGTTGTTTTTGTACGTATCTTTAACTGAAGTGTATCATCAGGATTTAGATGTAGATGTTTTATGGAAATCTAGAAAACCGATATCTTCGATCGCAGGAAAAATCCACAATAGTGTAATTTAAAATAAATTTCCTAATTTGAAAATAATAATACATAACTACAGAGAAAGTACCATGAGAGTGTGTTAATTGATAGCTTTACATGTGTGACTTGAAAAATCGAACGACGGTGTATCGACCGCGGGTGGGCGAACACGTTACGTCGAGCCATTAGTCATCGCGGGAAAAAAAATCAGTTGGTCGTTGTCGAATCGGGAACCAGAAGGGAACTTCGTCTTTCTCACTGTCTCGTCGAAACAGTCGTAGTCGACTCGCCTCGCCTCGATTCGCCATTACGTAAAGTCGTTTTGGCTTTAATGACAGATTCGCGCGCAGGAAGAAGCCGTGACGTTTAATCATAACAATTATTTCATCTTCTCTCGCCGATATCCCCGATATCGCTGTCGGTCGTCATTAACATCATGAATATCGAGATAGCTCGTGATGTTAATTGACAACCCCTCTCGGTTTTGCACAAGTGGCACATCATTTGATGGATAATAATTCGGTTAATAATTCGGTAAGCGCTCGGTGGCCTGTCCCCAAATTGTTTTCTGCCTCTCGTTTTGATTAATGGCGCGGCCAATTCGCCCCTTGCTCGCAATACTGTCGCTAATTGCGATCGTTCTTTCCAAGCGTGAGCTCTGTCTCGCTTCGGGTACAAAATAACGAGATACGGCGAGAGCGTCGAAAGTCGTTTACAGATTCGATGATCGATGACATCGGTGCACGCTTATCCGCGCGCTTGTTTTTAAGTCCCCGCTCCATCATTTTTAATTAAGAGAACCGAACTTATTTGCTTATCGCCAAGGCGTCTCACTGAGACGTAGAATTCGTAATTATGCTGGCGAATTATTAATCTCTCTCTCTCTCTCTCTCTTTCTCTTCTTTGTCTGTGCTTTATAAAATGTGAACTTAGAATCTGCTGTTGCAATTATTTCACGCGATAAAAAAATAGAAATGGTGTCATATATATATTTTCCATACAAGTCTCGATACAAACAAATGATTCAAATCTGGTTTTCATTTCTTACATAACGCTTCCGATGCGAGCGTGAACGCTGAGACAGATAAGAATTCGGCATTAAATAAATATATAAAATACACACGGAGACCAGAGAACGTCATCAGCGTGGGTGCAGGTATTTTTGTTCCAACCTAATTCAGTAGTTCTAGAGTTACATCCTATGGTACCGTCCTAAATATAAAATCTAGCGCGCATTTGCCTGTAATGCTGTAACACCTCGGTTAGCCGAGGTGTTACACAGTCAATACATATCCATTGATAATCGGCTAATGATTACATCGATGATCAACAGAGAACGATATTTTAATCAAATGCGTATTCCAAGACTTTTGTTGAAAGAGTTAATTAAATAATCCGATACCGATTGATCGGGATCGATCGTTGCATCAAACGATGGCGATCAATGGCGGTCAGACATGATCCAATCAGATCCAATCGGTTAATGATCCAGACAGCCATATTTTCTCGAATTAGCGAATATGGCGATCGGAGGAGGGTTTTCTGCTCGATCTCCAGTGATCGGTGCATGAGGAAAGAGGGGATCGCTGTGCACACGAAACGAAAGAAAGGAGGGCTTTGTCGCCAAGTGGGAGAATTTTCACATCAGTAAAACTGCCAATCGCGATTGCCGTACGTTTACCCGCAAGTGCGATCAAGCGAATAATTAAATCATACGGTTAAATTATAAAATTATCACAACACGGACAGCGATTAGGTTTACTTACAGTATATTTGTTTATTGAGAGATTAAGTCATGTCACAAGTAATGTTGGCTTTTATATTGCAATTGTATTGAAAAGTGACTTATCATTTCAAAATTAATTAAATTTGAAATATCTGAAATTTCTTAAAAGTTCTGGAAAGTCTTTTTACGTTAACGCTTTAAACGGAATACTTTTTTATCAAATACACTTCAATTATTGATTGAATTATCTAGTAAGGTAAGGGAGATCGAGCAATGAAAGAATTTTAGCTGTGACGTGCTACCAATCGCGATTGCCAAATGTTGTAGTAATGACGATAACGGGATAGGTTCTCCATTGCATCAAAACGTGCTGTTTTTATATTCAGACGCACTAGCTGAGAAAAGTTTTACTGGTCGGTCCTTGATCGACCAATCAAAGTTCCAGAGAAGCGATTGACGCAAGAGAAAAAGAGAGAGAAACTTATTACGGATTTGCTGAACCGTTTCTCGCATGGACATTTCTTCGGAGCGAGATTATTATCAGCGCCTGGCCAAACGATTCACTTTCAATTAACGATCCTCTTTTTTATTTGCTCTCGGATCCTCGAGCTAGGAAAATATGTAACGCGCAAAAGTATGTAACGCGTTCTCATTATATATTATATATTGCACGCAATTGCGTAGCGTCTTTGATTCGCACAGATAATTTCTTCTGCTCGTTTGTACGCTCATGCGCTCATTGTATGTAGGTGATGTTGCAAAATGATTGCCAGATGTTGTGAAGGATTTTAATTTATGCAAGGTATTTCGTTTGATATCCTTTTATCTGTAGTTTCTACGATTAGTTTGGAGACTTTTTGTCAATAAAAATATTGAAAAATTATTTGTCGCACTCTTTGGATTTAATATCGCGTATATCTATATAATTATAGATTCAAATTAAAATTTTATTATAGCTTACTTGAAATTAACTAAAAAAATATGACCTCTTTCTATTTTCTGTCTTTAATTTTAGTTATTTTTCTCAAAAAATCTTTATTTTTTTTACATTTAATATACTAATTATAATCACACATATATAAAATTATTTTTATATTATATTAAAAACACACATCACGCTATAAATATCTCTCGATATTTTTGTTAGGAAAACGACTGGTTTCATGTTTACAAATCTGTAATTACAGAGATATTGGGTTTACATGAGATATGAGAACACGTGTCACTAAAACGACTTTGCATTTATCAATTCTTAATCAGTTGGAAGCAAAAGACGTTCAGGAATGGATTTAAACACATCGTGCATCTTTCTCGGTGAAAAGACGCCTACGGAGCTACTTGTGAGTCGCCCCATTGCCAAATTAAAGGCGACGTATATCAAATAATTCGTATGGGAAAGAACATTAGACAATTTAACGGTATCAACGTATAGCCTTATTTCTCCTTTTAAATTTCTACCACGTGGGCGATCCAATTGGTCTAGCTGTCAGCCCATCGCCTCGAGAAATCTTTCTCGTTTTCTCTTCTTCAGATGCCCTCGCGAGGACTGCACTAGTCTTCACTTTTAGCTGAATCACATTACTTTGCGTTCATATTTCGAAAGCGAACAACGAAGGCTCTCACAGGTGTCGGAGCTCTCACGTTATGCAGCGAGATCGAGTTGCGTATTTTGTAATTATTTATCGCCTACTACGTGCACAACGACAGTGATTAACGACCCTATAAAAGCAACGATGTTAACGATGCTGGTTACTGGAAGATGAATTTCGAGATGGATGAAGTTTGGGATAAATCGAGAAAAAGTCATTATTGTCGGACATTCAAATTCCAAGTGTTCGGTAAAATTGCAACTTTGTTTCTTTCTCAACGCTTTGTTAAACGCTGATAATCAATTTCGCTCTTAAGTGTTTTATCGATTTTGCCATCATGGTGATATTCCACGAGCAGAGCTTATATCTACATATGATCAAACGTCAAGGATTAAACGTTCTATTATTTCTGAGATACACAAACGCGGCCTCTTATATTTTGCGCTTGCATTCTTTGCCGAATGCTTTTCAGATTCTCTACGATCTCACATGTACAACTAATAAAGCTCGCCTTCGTCATCTAACTAGTGCTCAGCACCAAAATTGTCACCCACGCGTGGCAGCATGTTTCGTCAGCGTCGTCGAAGCGTACTTCCGCTCGCGCGTCGTTCGGGAATCAGGTGGCTGTTCCTAGACATATCTAGGTCGCGTTACGCAAGGCGCACAGCTGGCATTTGCACTGTTGATGATTATACGCAGACTGATACAGAACTCAATGTACAAACGTTAGGTTTTAAATGGTAGACAAACAGTCGACCAATCAGAGCCGCTATACGTCCCATTGTATCGGGATTCTCTCTGCGTGGACGACGCATTGATATTTTATGCGACTGTCATCTCCGACTCACGGTGTCCCGTGGAGGCGTATATTATATCCCGTATAGGTTAAACCACCCCGCCTACTTGTCCGATGTGTCCCAATACCTCGCAATACCGATATGTCAACAACTACTTTCAACTCCGCGTTCCGCCAGCTCGCACGTTTTATCCGGCGCGTTCGTGGAATAGCATTTAAATCCCGGTAACCGAACTGTCACGCGTTCACCGACAATACGTCGTTTTTATGACACAACCATAATGACATTTTTAATAACACTAATTCCTAGAACGCTACGAGTGAATAATAATCTCTTGAATTTTTGTTGAACAAATCAGAATGGAACGGAATATACAAAACACTAACATCTATATTTTTCACTTTCAATATTTAATTTTTGACGCACGAAAAATATTTTTATTAAAAATTTATTTTATTTAAAATATTTTTATTTAAAATTAATTTTCTTCTATTTCAGATCTAGAATGCATCATAGAATGCATCATTAATGTTTAATTTAATATGAGAAAAGTCAAGCCACGTTTTTCATATAAAATTGATTTAACCGCGACTGGTTATCTTGTAAAATAATTATAATTTAAATCTTTGAAAGCGTACGCATTAAAAAGAAAGACAGTTCCGGGAAAGTGCCAAACAACTTGTATTAATTTTTCGCTCCACTTTTAATAATCTCATTAATAAAGTCTGCACCTTTTCAAGCGCGCGCCTGGAATCTCAGGCTTCGGTACACTTCCTTCGAGTCGCGTTAAATCGCATCGGGATGTATATCGGGCAATGATCCAGCGGTCGAAATGCATTTGCCACTTTGTGTAACGCAGATGCGCAATAAATTACGTACATTACGAGATGAATCGGGGAGGGTGCACGGGGGAGGCACCGGGCGTCATCCGGCGTGCCACTGTGGGAAACCTGAAGCCTCCTCCGGCAACAGAGCCTTCAAGGCTCATTAACCGAGAGATAACGCGTTATGCTGGATTACGCCGTTTCTTCGTTAGGCCTGGTGCTGTTGGCCGCGTGAATGTCGATGTATCTCGTCGGCTGTTATTCGGAATGCACGTGCGATAAGCGATTCGATGTAGCTGGTTGAATATCGCAAGATATCTCAGAAAGACGATCTCTTTTGGATTCGTATTTGCATCGGTTAATGAAGTCATTTATTTCAATTCTGTCAATAAAATGGAGAACAATGTACTCCGAAGAATGCTGTAGAATAATCGTGCTGCTAGGATTATGTCACGTTGTATTATTCACGATTATAGTGCTCTCTCTCTCTCTCTCTCTCTCTCTCTCTCTCTCTCTCTCTCTCTCTCTCTCTCTCTCGCGATACATATATTAAATTCACTGAAGAAAAAATCGTGGCATTAACATCTCTGATTTGTAACATCACTTGTCTAATAATATTTAACCCTTTCAGTCACGCAATTCATTTTTTTGGCACACAATTGCAATTATATGTTTCCTATGTATTTTTCGATGCTGAATGCGAATCTGATGTCAAAAATTCAATAAAACTAAAAACAACCTCTAAAATGGGGTGAAAATGGGATAAACTGTCGACATTATTTTAGACAGTGTTCATGAATGAAATCATATGAATATTTATTTAGAGACTGTATGATTCTAAGGCGAGAATAAATGCAACCTTAAATAGTATCGATATGCACCCCTAAAAAGGGTGAAAATTACTCCTATGCAATACCAAACTGTACATAGGTTCTAATGACTTGCAAAAGAGCTAAAAGCTGTTGGATTTTGTGTAGGGAGTAAAAATACGAAGTTGAATCATCTCCCGAAAACCACCCCCGCAGATTTGCTAAAACCACCCCTAATCTCGAATGATGCACATGAGTGACATTTGGAAAATTAACAAAAAAATATTTTTACAAGGGTGCTGGTACAATAAGAAATGGTCATTTTTTAATAATTATGATCGCCATATTGAATTTTGTGGATCTAATGGCAATTCTGATGTTTTCGATTGTCAACCCATAAATTCCAAGCGTTTTTAGTATATGTTTATTATCAAATTTCACCTCTAACGAATTAAATTCACGGAAATACGTTTTTTTTGCATATATTTATTTATAACAATTATAAACAATTATGGATTTACAAAAAATCCTAATCGTTTCAAAGTTTAAGTCTTTTACAACCTGAAAATGTAAAAAATTTCAGGATTTTGCATGGAATATAAAAAAATGACAAAAAAAAAGATAAAAAAAGGGTGCCATTATAGTGGCTTCTGTGACTGAAAGAGTTAATGGACCTACTATCATTTATAGCACCTGTGTGTTAGCTTTAAGCAAAATTTAATTTAAGGCCCTGTGAGGGGGGGGGGACAGTCCGTTGGCTGAAAGCTTTTCCATTTAATTTTTTTAATGGAATAATTCGCGTCATTTAATTCAATTAATTCTTCGACAGCCATAACATCTTAAGTGTGTTAACTTAACGGAAAAATAAATCTCTGAAATAGTAGGAGAGAATTTAGCAATTATTGAAAGAAGTTTCTTCGATTATTCGTTTCGCGAGTAGTCGAAACGAGGGACGAAGAAAAGAGGAAGATACCAAATACGAGAAGTGGTTTGTGTGCCGCTTGATTCCTCGTTGATGGTTCGCGGGGTTAAATATACCTTCATTGGTCTCATCATACAGAGAGAGGGAAGAAAGAGGAGGAACGAGAAAGAGAAAATGGAGTGAGAAAGATAGAAACGGTCGCTCGCGCATACATACATTTATATGTCAAAGTGAGAACGGGAAGGAATACGAAAGAGGGAGAAGAAGAAGAAGAAGTAGAAGAAGGAAGGAAGAAGAAGAAGGAAGAGATACGAG
>JANQDE010000042.1:314197-334715 GCA_037157785.1 Cephalotes varians | reverse complement strand
GAGAGAGAGAGAGAGAGAGAGAGAGAGAGAGAGACTGTGGGGCGGAAAAGAGAGGGAAGAAGTCGGGCTCTGCTATTACAGAGCACCTCCGTGGCGCACAGCCCAATATGGAGCAATCTCAGATTTCCATCCGCCCAAATCGAGAATATACGCCCGCGCCTCCTCTTCTTGGCCCGCAGAGGGTTGGTCGTTGTCGCGGTTGTCGTCTTCGTCGTCGTCGCAGACGTTTTCTTCCCCCGTCCTTCTTCGATGGAGGTGTAGACGTTGCTCTCGGTGGAGTTGTCGCTTGTCCACTTCATTCTCGCTCGTAACAGTGCCAAAAGTGCTACAAAACACTCCGCTCCGTTCTGTCGATCCCATTTTCTTTTCTCTGCTCCTTTTCTCTCTTTCTATTTATTCTTGCCGCTTTTTTTTTCTCGCGATCGATACTTTCCTCTTTTTATTTAGATGAAAGTTTCACGTTCTTACATTCTCTTCCTTCTTTAACTTCACGTTCTTCCATTTCTTCCTTCCTATCTCTCCCTATGCTTGCCAAGGCATCATGCAAGGTAAAGTCGATTACGTGGGTGATCACAATGCATTGAATCTCGATCGGGCAATGGTGATTAATCGCGGTCTGTGATTTGTGCGATTGATCGTGTCCAACGATGACCGTCGTGTCATTCAATTTGACAAAAAATCAATCGTGCATGAAAATTGCTCGAGTAATATAAACGTAAAAATGTCTACGGCATGCGAAGTCAGTCGCTGATTACGGTTTTTTAAGAAGAGGATTCGTCGAGAACGATACGTTCATGTTGCCGGAAAGCAACTTTCCCGTCACAGGTAATCTGCAACATTCGATATTGAACGAGATTAAAAAGATTTAGATTGGATTAGCATGTTTTTGGCAGCGTGTTATCGAGTGACCATAGATCTTTTTTGGACTCTACTAAATTTGCAAATCTTCGAAGATCTATCACCGCTGTAGAAACGATACGGTAGCAATCTTAAATCATCGATGTTCTGCGTTCTTCTGCAAAAACCAAAAATTTCCGGTTTCATTGAATATTTGTAAAAAGACAACCGACGGAAAATGAGATTATTCCGATCGAACAGTCTTTACGAACAGTTTCACAATGGATTACTGTTCTCCACGTGGAATGCCGTCACTACGCTGCGCGATTTGCGCGGGTGTTTACGCGTGCATTATGGATCCATAGCGACGTCGTAATCAGGCCAATGGATCACGGTCTGTCTTAGTGGGTCGCAACATATGAGCAAATCGATCTGAGATTTTAAGGATATTTGATAATCGATTACCGCATGTGAGAAAAAATCTTTTCTAAGGATTTCTCTTTCCGATCGTTGCATCACCTTGACACGTTCCCCTCGATTGACTTTCCGTTTTTAACCTAGTTGCGCTTCTGCCAATAGTGCGGAAGACCACATGTTTTCCCGCGGAACAAACGTCCGCTTCAATTCGTCCACTTGTTGCCTGTGAATAAATAAAGTTTGACATCTGTCATAATATTGTTGGATAAGAGAAAAGAAAAATAATCATTACTTTCTTATCTATCACAAATATTGAGTTATAAAAAAAAAATTAGAATTTGTGATGGATTCTTTAAAATTCCTTTTACAAACAATTGATCATGTCTATCATTTTTTAGAGCGAGGTCGTCATTTGTTACGATATTCTAATCTGATTAACACTTGGAATAAAATTAGATATGCAACGGTATATATAATGTGCACGCTTCAGCAATCGTAAATGCCTAGTGCGGCGCGATACCATCAACCATAATCCTAAATATGGAGTGAGAAATTTGAGAGAACTGAAAATAGTGGCGCTACGCCAAACGCTAAAAATAGCCAAAAAATAAATTGTAGTTACGCGTCCGCCTGCATCATTCTATAACTGGTCTTCAATGAAAACGAACCACCTCCCGCACATGTCGATATTAATATCTTCCACTGATCTCTCTATTTAGTTCACATTTATGTGAAATTTTTCACATTTTAAAATCATTAAAAGTTCAAATAACACTACTTTAAAACTTAAGAATTCTTTTGGATCTTTACACTTTTATAACTTAAAGACTTCGGAACTATAGGATAGAAATCTAGAAAAATTTGGATTTGTAGAATATTGGAATTCATATCGTGTAATTTCAGAGTTCTAGATTTTCGGAGTTTGTAGAAACTTAAAGTAAAAGTAGTTTGTAAAAACTACTCTTGATTCCTTCAAGTTCTGAAACTTTACATCTTAAAATTTTGTCTTTTATGAACTTCTTTTGGGCCTTTACAAAAATAGAAACTTCTCTAAACCTATTTCAGAAATCATTTCAAACTCATAATTTTTATTAGAAATTTTTCCAGGGATTTTTCTTGGATTTGTAAATTTAAATTTTTCTGTTGCTTATCAAGAATTCTTATAAACGTATAAATCAAATCAAATTTCAAGCAAATGTTTAATTTAATTATAATTAATTGATTAATCTCACACTTGTTTATATAAAAGAAAATATTTTTTATTTCCAATTTTGTATTTATCATATCTATATCTTACTTTCGCTGGAACTTTGTTCCAAAATATCACTTTGAGATTTACACAATCAAATTGATGCATTTGATATTATGCGAATACGGAGAGTATGCAAGTACGCCTCGATTGTATACCCGGTTGTTTTCGAGACTTTTAATGTCTTAGCTTATCTTATCCCGATGTAATCAAATGACAGCCGACACATAGGCGGATTCTCGCGAGGCGTTGAAACCCGATCGACTAGGCCAAGTATGGCTCAGGAATTGCGGGTGTTCGGTGGGCTGTGCCGGAGTGTTGCCGGTTCTATTTTCGCGCAGGAATATTTTTATCCAACGGTGCTGCGCAAAGTCACAGTATGTATAATACGCTTCTTCGTCTTCTGCGCGTCTCCTTCTTTCTCCGTTTTAGCCTCTTTCTACGTCGTTTTCCGACATCGCCGCGCCGGTCGCTGACATCTTTGCTTTGTTGAACTTTCATTAAATTTTTCTCTCTTTTTCAGTAATAAAAATATTATAGTAATATCAATAATCTTATTTTATATTTTTTACTTATAATTATATAATATTAAACATTTGTTTTATATAATTTGCATGTAATATTTATGTAATACATTGGATTCTCTCTGAAGATATCAGATGCAAATGATATCGTGTGATTGTAAAAATAAATAACAGTTCTAGAATTCGATGATGAATTACTCGCGTGCATCAGATGACTATTGTCGAATAATGCGAGTTGTCTCGCGAGACATTTTCAAGCGGATATCTATCACGTAACGTATAGTTCCTCGCAGTTCGCCATTGTGCGATTTCGAACCTTGAACGGACACGCGGTCGCCTACGCGGTTTGCTCGATGGTGCAACGGCAATAGGTGCGTTTGATCGTTTACCCATTTACGCGTCAGACATTCGTTTAATTTCTGCCATTTCTCACGCCCGTCAAATCCACGCAACGCAACTCACTGCGCTGCACGCGGCAGTTCACTCATTAATACGGTGGTTATGAATATTCCGCAATTCGCTCGCGTATACCGGCAACGATCTCCGGCTTCCACGACGACCCACGCGCGACCTTTCGCGTGGCTCTCGCGCACGCCGAAATAAGAAAGTGGAAGCTGTTCACATAGCGACTACTTCCGACCTCGTTTCTTTTTTAATTTATTGAGAGTGGTTGAATGTTACGGCTATCCAATAATTAATGACTAATTGGATGAATTGGATTTGAAATCGCACTTTTTAAAACTTGAGCCAAATTGCGGTAAATAGCTTTTGAAATGTTCACTCTTTTTTTGGTGTGTCTAGAAGTTTTCTCGATTATTCTCGCAATTAAAAACAGTTGCACACAGTGCATTATTAATATCTTAATACGTAAATTTATGCACAATATTGAAACCTTCAGTGAAAATTAAATTAGCGTTTAGCTATCAGTAAAAAGATTATATGGAATGTCCCAGATCTGCCATGACAATCGTCAGTAGCAAACTTCTGCGATCGTTTCGAGATGAAAAATACCAAAACTATCTGCGAGGAAGGATCGACTTTATAATATCATAATGTTTAAATTTCCAGGGGGCACTATGCAGACCGAGGAAGTCGTGCCGCAGTCTGTTGGCATAGACAGTGTCACCGACGGCACTAGTTTGAAACATCATTTGCATCACTCGGTACATTTACATTGTCCACTATCGCCTTTGATCCACATGGCCGTCAAACAGGAGCCTCAAGAGGAAGAAGAGCGAAGTCGCAATATTAGCACGTTGAAGTAAGTTGCAAATGTATCTTCAAATACCGTGTACGTACGAAGAGAAAAATTTTGCTAGCACAGCGTATTTTATTGTAACAAATTGACAATTCATTAATGACATTAATGTCACTATTTATTATATTAATTACTACGGATTTGTGTTAAGAATACTAATTTTATCTGAAAATTAATATTAATAAATAAATTAAAATAATTTTACTGAATTTACAAATTGTTTCACTGCAAAAATATATTTCATAGGAACAGATTCCATTGCCCTGTAGCAGCAAATTAAATTTACTTAAGTAAAACCTGTCTTTTTGTAAACAAAGTTGTCGACGAAATTAGTTTTTTACAAAAACTAATAAAGCAAAAAGAAATTATATAGCAAAATTTTATTTTTCTATTGAATCTATAATGGCAGCAAAATCTTTCTTTTCAATGCATCTATATCATCTATATCATATATGATTGATTACCAAGTCGACAAATCAAGTTAAATGACATAACTTTTTTATAATCGTATATAATTTTGGATGTACCAATGATGGCTGTATCTTTTTCTGTAGTTGGAAATTGATAGAGAAATAATATATATCAGAATTGCAAGCGCCGATGAACAAAAATCTCTTTTGTCGCTTTTGATAGGCCGCAAGTGGACGTAAGCAACGTGGCAGGTTTAGTGGATAGCAAGCACGGACAGCATGTTGGTAATCAAATTCAAGGACTGAAAGAAAATCCGGCATTAACTGCTCCGGATTCTAGCAATCGAGGACGAATCAGGTGAACTATCTTTCTTCGATTATACATAATTATTAGTTTTTATAGAGACAGTAATTTGAAGCTTGTTTACAATAATAAATATATATTTTTTCAAATTTATGTGAATTTTATATTAATCTATTATATTTGAATCAAATGATTTTGCAACGAGAGAAAAATAATTACAACACTTTTATACAGTACTTTTATCAGAACGTTTTTGTTGTTAGATTGGATAAATTTCGTAACATACATTTGAAGAGCGTGATGAGTATGTTCACGACGGCTTACATTGTCAGGTAGCGCGATCCGTGGCAGCGATGCGACTCGCGCTATCTCTTATCTTTTTTTGTCATGTCTCTAACGACGTCTTTAACGTAGACCGGCCGATGTCCAGGAAAGTGCTTTAAGTGCGGTCGTCGCGTCGACAAGAAAGATAGGCGCCAGAAAACTGGTTCGTGCCGAGCGAGGCTTCTAAAGCGATACGCGCGCGCGCGTACGAGTACGCGAAGAAAAAAAATTTGCAGATGTACGTCAGCGAAACGCACGTCGCGAGAGAGTCGATTACCGTTATTATTGAATTTCATTAAACGGCCCGGTCGCGACTAGAGAAGAAGAAGCGCGACACGTTCTCTGCATACGAGCGAAGGCGCCGCACCGCGCAAAACGCTATTAAGGTGTGGCTCGGAATGCAGTCACCGGCGTTAATGAAAGAGCAATATCGCCGATGTAAGCTACAATTGTATGCTAGTTTAAATATTTTTCTTCCCAAATATTGTGTAATTAACACAATATCGGACGCAACATCGGTCTATAAGATCACCAATAAAAAGTGCATTCTTTATTTCTTTTCTTTTATTCCAACGAATAATAATAAGTTGACTACAAATTTTGTTGGAAAAGTATTCTTCTTTTACCTTATTTTAATTTCTTACTTATCTCAATTTTTTTAAGAATTAAAATCAAAATTTTTTTATTTTTAATAAGCAATCGCATTAACAAACAAAGAAATATTATATATAAAAAAGAATAATTATTTCTTGTAACTTTCTTGATGTTTATTGTCAGTCGGTATAACTTGTTGCAGAAATGCTTTATAATGGAAAAAAATGTGTAGTTTACCAGTTGAAGTATTGTCAAACTGAAATATCATACATTCCAGTCGTGGCCGTAGGAAATCACGATGGAAACTCAAATTCCATCACCAAGCATTACCACCGGAATATTTGGATCACTACGAAGCATCACTGGCCCAAGAAAATCTGAATTCGTCGCCGCCACGGATCATCGAGCCAACGGCATCCAGTCCAGCGCCGACGAACTCAACGTCTACCCCAAGTCCCGTCGCCGACGTTCATGGTTGGCTGCAGCGAATTGCGGCGATGCAGCAGGAGCTCTGTCCGCAGATCGCACCGCCTCAATGTCCAACGACCCTCGGCCATAACCAAGTCACCGGTACTAGGAGATCCGTCATCACGTCTGTGTCTTCACAGACTTGCAATACAACTTATCCCAGTCATCATATCCAACAGACGCAGACATCTAGTAGGCCTCCTATGAAATATTCCGATCTGCCATACATGGGTGAAATTACTCTCGACAATAGTAAACCTAGACGTGGCCGGAAACCGAAGAAGGCTGACATATGTCATTTGATCTATAAGAATTATGGTACGATATTGCCGGGCACGCCTGGTCATGAGGAGAAAAGACTATCGCCTCGAGATAAGCAGGACTCTCGCGAGCGTGTATCGCCTCAAGTACCTTTTCAAAGAACCGATGTCCAGAACAGGATTAGCAGTTTGCTGGAAAAACGGTTGACTCAAGAGACCCGGCGGAACTTTGCGTTGTCTGAGAATTCGCGGGAGCAGGACGAGCCACTAAATCTCTGCATCAGAGATCTTAACCAGCTGAAGATTCGACTATTGCGGAAACATGGTAATGTGTACGAGTCTGGTCAGGTGAAGAGTGAAACGTCTAGCGATGGTGAAGAAGTAGAGTGTCTAGGGACCGGCTTCTTGTCGGAACCGATGAATTATTCGGAATCAGTTGGTCATCGATCGAATAACAGTTTCGTCAATCATAATAACAATGTGATCGATCCTATGGTCGGTCACAACTCTGGCTTCATGTATTGGCCGAATGCTGGTGTATTCATTCATCCGATGGCATTGCAGTCTCAGTTGCTATATTATCAAAAAGTCGCCCAAAGTGACAAAGGCCCACCGCCGGCAACGGATCAACTGTCGAGAGAGCAAAAGATCGTACCAAAATCAATATACTCAATGATGGAAACGAAGAATGTGGCCCAAGTATCGGCGCTATCTTCAGTCTCTCAGACGATACCAGTATCGACTGCTACGTCTACTTCGCCTAGACCGAAGAGAAATGCACCCCTAAGCCAGCAGCAAAATCAACCAACCAAACGGAAGCGCTCCGCTATATTTATACCACCGATGCCAACCGAAAACAATAATAATCCAGCTACAGAAGTGAGCATATGTAAATTCAAATTTACCGGTGGCGCAAAACCCAGTTTACAAGAGAAAAAGAGCCTCTCTGTAGACTCAGGTGGCAATTTCCGCTATTACAGTGGTACCGGTGATAAGAGTATGCGTGGTTACGAGTTCTTTCCCAGGGAAGCTCTTCAGCAACCAGCGGGCCAATCTGGAACTACTTCCGCCGCCGGAGCTTTTCTCAATGCCGCCGGTGAGAGGATCCAACCGCCGACGGCGTGTCAGAGAAGTTCAGCTGGCCAAGACGACGGCCGACGAAAGAGAAAAACCAGAAAATCCTTGCAACGAGAAAAATTGGAGCAGACCTTTAAAGAAAAAGGTTTCCTTATTCAAACGCAACAATTGGAATCTGCGGAAGGCGCTACCTATTGCAAGTTTCGACAGCTCAGAAAATTTACCAGATATCTGTTTAGAAGTTGGAAAGACTATTTGCCCGGTAACGTACGCGAATTGAGCGGTTGTGGTAGCGGTGCTGCCATTGCTATAGATGGCGATGTAGCCGATGTTGAAGTCGACGGTGATGCTACTCTCGTTCCTTCGCCGCTTCCTCGTGGCAATTTACTGGATGTGCCAAACAGCTTCGTAGAGGATCATCGGACTTTACCCCTCACGTGAGGTTCGGTATTTGTGAGCAGGAGTCATGACACGATGCGATTCATATTGCTTTTTGGTTGTTAATTTTCTTTTTCGCAGAAATTTACATCGCTTATATTGCCATAAATTTAACGAAAAATTTTTCAAACAATAATTAAAAAGATGTTTTCTACATATAAATCCGTATTTTATTAAAAAATAAATATATTTAACAAAACAGCATAAAAAATGTTTCAAAGCTATAGCAATAAATATATATATATATAGTTATATATATATATAGTTATATAGAAAAGTGCTAATCTTTATTTAATTTTTCCATTTAATTTATGACAAAATGTATATTTATTATTATGATAAAAATTTTGATTACAACTGTATCGTATCATGACATACCTCACGAAAATACAGTAAACTCGATCATAGCTTAGTGCCAAAGATGAGAGACTGGAATGTACATAAAATCACAATGGAGAATGGATTAACCAAAGAGTGGTTTTGCTCTTGCCATATTGGAATTAGAGTTGTGCGGTGATAATTCATTTTTAGACGATATTGGACTACGATGCATTTGAGATGGTATCAGAGTGAGATACCGTCATACTTTTCTAAGCAAATCGTTGAAATATCATCTCTAACGAAATCTAGTCTTATTTATACTCTTTTTAAATTGTAAACCTGTTTTTTTTTTGTTTTTATGTCTGATGGATATTTATATGCTGTGCGCACAGTACAGCCCAGATAATGAACCCGCAAGTATGAAAAAGAAACACAAATTTATACAATGGACAAAATTCTATATTGACATTACGCACAATTGATTGGACACATTTGCCGATGTTATAAAAACGATCTATCAGTATAGATACTAAAGTGCAACAATGGGGTTTAGTAACAAGATTACAGAATAGTAACAAGATTTACAGATTACAAAACTTTTTATCTTTTAGATTAATTATATACTTTTACTATTTTGCAATTATGCAATTATATAAAATGTTTGATAATATTTTATCAGACTTATTGCACGTGTGTATTACTGAACTGTTCAAAACTAGATTTGAAACTGACATAATTTTGTGAATTTCACTTCCGATATTGAAAAATAATCTTCATGAATCATATTATGACAATTTCATTATTACAAAGAACAGGAATTATTATGCTTACTGAAATTTCACAATCTTTCAGTATTTTATACGAGCATTAAATTCCTGACCCCAAGTGTTAAAAACGCGATTCTTTTGTTGAACTGATTAGCTCATTATATATCTATACTCCGTTAAGGATAACTTACACGAGGATAGGATGATTTCAACAAGTTGAAAACTAAACTTGTGCTGTTGTTCTTCTTCATGCGGCGACAAGAAAATTATTTTATACTTATGCTCATTGTAACGAGAAATTCTTATAGTCTGTAATAATAAAACAATTGTTATTGATGTGGCGCATGGTGCAGATTCACTGATATTCTTTCATATTGATTTTAAAGCATCAATAAAAAGTATAATTGCGCGCGTTTTTTACATATATAGTATATATTATATATATTTTAAATATATATATAATGTGTGTGTGTGTGTGTGTGTGTGTGTGTGTGTGTGTGTGTGTGTGCGCGCGCGCGTGTGTGTAAAAATATATATATTTATGACAGCATACACGTAAATAATATTTACTAATTTTTAATTTTAATGATAATAAATAAAATTTCGTACTTATATATTAATTCGAATTTAATTCTGGACATAATTTTATTTTTGTGAAAAAAGCTGTCTTACACATAACTCCGAAAAATAACGATTTCGCAGTTACAATACTTTTTGTTGATGCGATCGATTTGATTTTTTTTCTCATTCCGTCAAAGACCTTTTATCGAAGGTCTATATTGCAGGAAATCATAAGCTACGTAGGGTTATGCGCATCGAGAAAAGGATGCGCAAAATGAAATTCAACGTGCGCAAGATGAATTTGTGAACGATTCCGATATCGTGTCGAAACATGGCGTTCATTAACGAATGCTCGTGAATATTGCATTGCGCGATTTTTTACGAAATTCATTCGTTTCATTAAAAATAGAGAATCTTAATTAAACCCTTTAAAGTACTTCTTCCCATATCGGCTTCATTGATGCGACGCCAGTGACGGGACATTGTGATCACGGATCACGGATCACGTTTGTGAGTTTGCTGCACGGGGTAGAGAAAGAGACGCGCGTAGGCCACATGATACATGATATACACGTATATACGTACATACAAGGTGTCACGCAGCTGCCGACTATAATTCAAATAGCGCATGTTTTGTTTAAGAATCAATCTTTTCTTAATGGAAATGTTAAAGACGATTTAATTACTAATCGAACAAGTAAAATAAAAAGCTTGGTACAGCTAATTAATAATTGGATTTCTGCGTGGATTTTAACTAATCGAATGTCGAAAACATTTTTTGCTTAATTTAGTTACAAGAGATGCTATATTTCGTAACAAAATTAAGCGAAAAATGCAGATACGCAATCCATTAGCAGTTCGTACTAATATAATCAAAGAAAGCATTTGTCGTTAAAATTAAATTGTAGAACACCCTATATATATATGCACTAGCCGGACACATAACAAGCACAGCATCCACCGGTTAGTCCCTCTGGCGTGCGTACAGCCACCCATTCATGCATACGGCCATTCATATGTCGGTCCGGCTCACCTTGAAAGCTTTTTATCATCGATGTATCCGTGCGATGCACACGCACATGCTTTTATACATGTGCGAGCATTTACGTGTGCATTTACGTAAAAAAAGGAAATTACTCGCGTTCTTCGTGGAGGCGATTGTCACACGCATGATCGGCAAATCGAAAATCAAAATTTGCTAGTTATTTTTGCATCTGTTTAAAAAGATCTTTCTTTTTGCGTTTAACATATGCGGAAAAATTACGTCTATCTATCTATCTTTAATATTTTTCTCAATTATTAATTATTTTGATTTATTAAGGAAATATGCGGTATCATTCGCAAACTTTAGAAGAAAATATATTCGGCTAAATAGTAAAAGAAATTACGCAAAATTGAGAGTTCCGTATTTTGTCCCTTTCACAGTTGTTGCCAATTGCAAAGCGAAAGGGGAGAAGGGAACAGAGCGCTCGTTGTTTCATCGTCGTCATCGTTATTCGTTCGTTGTTGGTAGAGCCAGACACAATGCCTGCAAGTTTCCTAATACGGACACGGGCGCGATGCATGCTGAAAAAAAGAGGAATTTTGGCAAGCGCGAGGAGAAGCCTGGGAAGGAATGGAGAAGGCGTTAGACTCGATACAAATATTTATAATAACCACATACAGAGATTGTAATCAAATTTATAGAAAGATTATAATTAATTATATTGTGCGAACGTACTTAAAAAAAAAATGTCTCAGTACGATTTGAATCCGTGAGGTTCGTATCGAATTTTCGTTTTTTTGCACTCTCGCGCGCCTACGCGCTCTATCTCCTCTTACACGTGACTGCAAGTTTCCTAATATAGTCGCGGCATATGCTTCGATGAAAAAAGACGATGTTGTTAACCACCGAGCGTCCGGCAAACTGGTTGCCATCTCGTATCCGGAAAAGACAGGCGAACTACGTGTGTAATGCTAAAATCGCGAGAACACTGACAATCTTCGGAGAAAAACGTTAATCTCGCTAATCTCAGGAAAGGCAAATTTAAATACGTTGATATACGTTGCCATCTCTGTCAAAAAATTAATAATTTTGCTTTAATAATTTGGAAGAAAGACACATGATAATTTCAGAAAAATGAACTTTATATCCAAAACTGAAATGATTTTCTCGGACATTGTGTGTCACATATGTAATTTTTATTAATGTCATAATGTCTAGAAATAGACTAAAATAAATTTCGTATAACTTCTTACCTTCAAATGTGAAGGTATCGCACTATTTATTTAAAACCTATAATAAAATTACAAACTCTGTCAGGCTTTGTTCTTTATTAGTCCGTTAATGTAAGAAATATTTTTTTACAAGAAGAAAAAATTATTAGTAAAAAAATTAAGAATGATAAAGGGACAAGTTTTTTTCTTATCATTTTACAATTCTTTTCGTGTAAAAAGGCTTAAATTGCTATTACTGCTGTTACAAAATGCAACGAGAATAAACAGGATCAGGATTGTCTCCGTCGTTTCTAGAGGAGTCAGTTAAAGCGAAGGAAGACAGGTTCGCGGTGGTGTACGGACAGGTTCGTTCGCGAAAAACTTCAATTTGTCTCGTGCGGGTCTGTATCGCGCCAGGATCTGCTTGCTTCGAATAATACACGCGCGGACTAAATTTGTATACACGGCAAGAATATTTTACGAAACGGTCACATTAGAACAGCTAATGGCATCTCCTTTCGTATAGGAGCCATTCAATTAATACGAGCGATTGCGCAATTGGTATAATTAACGGCATTCCTATTCGTTCGTTGCCTTTTATCAGACCGCAGGTAGAGCGGTTCTTTCGTCAGACGCGCGATTTCGCACAAGAACGACTTCATGAATGAACCGCGACGCGATCTCGGCAAGACCTCTTCTTTTTCTTTCCCCTTTCGCCGGTTTATCTACCTTCCCGAACAGACTGGATAATATCCGATTGTTTCTAAGCAGCCCATAACCGTTTCAGTATCAGAGATAAAAGAGGGACATCACCGGAAATCATTATTCTCGATGGTTGTAATAAAAAAAAAAATGGAAATGTCGCTTGTGAACAAACGACTTAGAAATCCGTGACATCTTAATATGCGCATGCTTAAATACTAAAATGCGTATGATCTTCTTGAAATATTTTTACTAAAAATGATCTCTAGCTAAATTAATTGAAGAAATAATTAAAAAAGAGCATTTAGGCTGTTTTGAATTATTGCATATTCTATACATATACCTGTTAAAAGAAATAAAAAATCAAATTTCTAATTTCAATGTTTTCAAATTTTGTCATGTCCATAATTTATCGTATCAATATCTATGGGAATTTGATGTTAAGAAATTAAATGAAGAAATTAAATGAAATATCCCGAAACTCAATAGGCGTTTGAACACGGAATTCGAATCTTAAAAATGTCCAATGTTAATCCAATATCGCGAATCTGATCGTTCACGATACGTTTCATTATATTGCGCTCAATACCCAGTCCAGTTGGTCCAGTTTCTTGTCCATTGCCAACAGCTGCGACGAAAACGAAAAATCTGATTTGGAACGAGAGTAAGAATCCGCGAGCAAAAGGGCAGCGTTGTTGGATGGAAGGATGAAAGATAAAAGAGAGAAGAGAGATTGCGAGTGGACGAACAGCTGACCGGATGTTAGACGCAAGAAATGCATAACTATCTCGTGAACGTCTCTCGCCACCAATCTATTTGTCAATTGCATTTGGACAATCTTTGAAAGAATGACTTTTCAGATTTAAACTAGTCAAAATATTGCTTGCAACAAAGTATTAGAATAATTTACACAAAAATTAGTCAACAATAGATTTAAAAGATCTTGAGCAGGCAGCTCAATGAATTAAATTTGACTTAAATTAATGTTTAAAAAGACAAGATCTCGTGACAACGACACATATACATATATGTATGAATGTGTTTTTGAAATAATTATATCTATGCTATCTCTGCGATATAATTTCTGTATTTTATAGTATTAAACTCTTAAAATAAAATTTTTTAGATATAGGATTCCTGATTTAAATATACTATTTGTAGAGTGGTTATTATATTTCTTATACTTTTATTTATTAGATCTATACCTTTTCTCTCTCTTTTATCGTTTTGTGTATGATTAGATAGATTAGATAGAAATTTAAATACAGTTAGATATTCAAAATTAAATACATTTTATATCTTTTAGCTTTGTGTTTTTCATTTTACTTAGCAAGTCCTACCTTATCTTCAAGTGTAAGTTCAGGTTCTTCAGGTTAGGTAGAGAGAAGGCAGAGAGAAGCGTGAGAATGGATATATCTCTGTATTTTAGATGGAATCTGTCCACTGGCGCCTTTATGTGCACAAAATGTGCACGTTGAACTACGTAGCCATGGATATTTCCAGCGGATAATACATTACGCATATGTATTATACCAATATGTATATACTAGTTATACCTACACTATTTCAATGTCAACAAAGTGTAATTGCATAACAATACATTATAGAAATTATTAAAAATTAGAATAATTTAATGGCATGAAAAATAAGTAAAATTATTTTTAATATTTAATTATATTTAATATTTAAATAAATTAAGAAATCAAATATGCAAAGTTAATTTTTTTATATAACGTTTTGCATTTTTTGCATCTTTCAAAGTAGTATGTAAAATGAAATAATATATATAAAATATCAAGTTATCATCATATTTTGACAACTAGTGCGCACATAATCATAATTAATCCTTTTAATTTAATTTTCGCAAATGTTGAGTACGATGTATTGAAGGCTCTGAGAAAAAAAGACGAAGAAACTTGAGGAGTATCGGATAACAAATTAAATCTAAAAAACGATGGAAAACAGGGTGTTAAAAGACAATAAAATATTTTCAAGAGAATAGTTAGATATATTCAACTTTAACTAATATTTGATAATAATAATAATTATGTATATCTTTATATTTATAGGTAATGCTATTGCAAATGTACAATATTTGACAGATCGGATATTACGCGCGATTCTTGAAAATATCATCTGCATTTATCTATATGCGTATATGCATTTTGTCTTGTACATATATACATATACATACATTTACATAGATTAGATACCCCTATGTATGTATACGCACATACGTATACAGTACAATACATGATACATTTAATCCATCCAGATATTTGCATCATCTATAAATCGTTTTATCGCACGTTTTTGTTATACATTTTTACATACGTTTCTCATATCATGTCCGTCGATGTCGCATAAATGGACTACTGTAATATACAATGGTAAGCTCACCTAAATCTAAAACTGTCACAGACTCTTGAGAGCGCACTACCCATATTCACAATTGGAAGGACACTTGTAAAATATTTTTGCCACAGAAAATTGTATGCGTATTATCAGAGTCATTACAATCTCGTCCGTCGCGTTGCACGCTGATGTCTCGCATATCATTTCCGGACGCGTGATCTTCTAATATTAAAGAAAAGGAGAAGAATCGAGCATTGCAAATCTTACATCGAAGAAAGTAATTTGTAAAAAGTCGAGTGCATTGCAGTCGAAATCACTAAAGTAAAAAAATTGAATCTCAGTGAGAATATATTCACAAGATCTTATCTATCTTTCATTAATTCTCAGAAATCGGAAACTGAATCGGATTTTTAATCCGATTAGTATGTTTTATTTAAGATTAGATTAAAATGTGTTTGGAAGTGGAAATCGTACGTTAATACTTTTCTTATTTATTAATTATGGCAAATATTTTTATTAATCACTTTTTGAAATGATTCAAATAACTTTTTTATTAAAGTACACCAGAGTATTGAGTATTTTTACTCGCGAAAATCAAAGGGCACCGAAAAATGTAGTAAGCTAAGATCGACCTATTTTCATCATGTTATTTCCACTGTGAAAATTAATCACCGATGGGGACGATCGATAAAACGCAAGATTTTCATCGACTATCAAATATTGAGTAGTATTGGTACAAGAGAGTTACTATTAAATATGTCGAATATTAATCTAAGAATATTAAAATATAGGAGGCACTCTGTCGCATATATCTTTCTTTTGATGTTTTGTGTTTAATAATCATGGTATATATCTCACGCCAGCATTAACATTACGAGAATATATATATATATATATATTGTAGTAAAAAAGATTGCATAGTATCATTTCCTTTTGTTTCTCATTCGTTTCTCAGACTGAAAATTTATGTTGTATGAAAAATAGTTGCCGTTTTGGTTTTACACGTACTAAGCGAATTTTTTACAAAGGAAGCATGGAAAGCCTGCTATCAAGTTCAATTTAATTTTTAATCTTTAAATTCCCAACGGAAAAGAGGGAACTATTGTAATCTTAATCAGCGTAATTATCATTTGATTAATTAATTATCATCAATTATCATAAATTCTCGATTACATATAATATTTGCAATCGTCTACATTCTTTATTTTTACTATTTACATATGCGACTATCATATCTACAATGTTGCAGTTATTTTTAATAAAATTTTTTAAATAAGTGAACAATATTTTTGTTCTTAATTATTTAAATTGTTCTTAATTATTTAAATTGATCTATTGCAAAAAAGAGATCCATGGATATGGATTAATAAAACTATATAAATACCAGAGAAAAAGTTTACTGACGCGGTACTTTTTATGTTATAATAAACTTTGTTAGTTATTGGACAGTGAATATAAGAATATTAAATATTAAAATTTTTGCTGTGAAGATAATTTTGATAAATATTTACAAATTATTATATTATCGAGACAATGGTTTTACTGCAATAGCAGAATGCACTTGCTAGCGAAAGATTATTTTGATTCAACAGCAAATTTTTCTCTTCATGTAAAAATTGAGAATCTAAGGATCAATTCCAGCGCGAATTACGAACGTTAATAATCTCATCTATTGAATTTATTGGTCAGACAAGAGAGTCGTCAATGCTGCAAATTTGAGAATACAATCGTTTCTGCGCAAAGAATGTATAGAATGGACGCATACAAAAGTGAGTGGGTAACGCGTTCTCATTATTTCGTTGCGAAACTTTAATACACAATTTTGAGAGTGACTTTGGATTGCCGTTCGCAAAAGAAACACGTCGTCGAATACACTTTCAAATACCGTTTGACGTAGTGTCGTAGGTACCACCGCTGTATGCCATATTTTTTAGAAATCTCTCTCTCAGCATACCCTCCATGCGCGGGAGGATCTTACTAAATAGGGTCTTAAAATAAATATCTTAATAATAGCCATTAACAATATCTTACAATACCCGAGTTGTAACGCTATCGTCATATATCTGTATGTTATTACGCATTCGAATCACAGAAAAGTAAAAGAAAAACTTCATCCGGATAAAGCGGCAAATGTTCTCCAACAGCAGCGTGTCACACACATGGACGAGAATCAGACGTTATCGTCTGTTCGAGAGTGTGTATAATTTACCTTTACTAATTGTTCCGCTTAAATCGCTATAGATTCTATATAATATATATGATAAATATACGCGAGATTGTAAATCCTAATTGTCAAAAGCACGATTGCGCTCTACGGGTCAAGTTAGGGATTATTCATTACTTGTCTTACGTCTAATATCGGCATGATCATGGCTCGATTAGATAGCATAGAAAATTGTTTACAATAGACAGCTAGAAGGCAGAAACGAACTTTAGATGTCGTAGACGGTCCCACTTTTTACACGTTTATACGAGTTTTATACGAGCATCGGCAGGCTGGGCGTCTACGTGTAAAACGTCGTCTTTCAATAATCTATATAGAGTATAGAGTATTATCTAATGTTCTTCACGTTTTTTTCTGCTGTATTACATCCTGAAGCTGAAAAAGCTATTTTATTTTTCGCTACTTTATTTTTCGCCCATTTAATCATGGACTACTACTTTATTAATCGAGTGCTTATCATAATAGTGCAATTTCAAACGTGTGTCGAATTCTTTGTTTGTTTTATACATTAGTTATAGATTTGTCATAACTGTCGCAAAATCATAGATATTTTACACGTAGAAGAACATACATATACATGGATGTCCAGCGTAGCACGAAAGGAAAAGACTCGTGAAAACATTTCGCAAAAAAAAAAAGAGGGGTACAACCAAGATGATGTATCTAAATTCATTTTTGCCCTAGCGTATACTAGTGCATAGGCACATGAAAACGCACGCACAGAGGAGATTCGCTCGGATCATTTAGATCCACCTGCGATCATTTAGAACGAGATTTGCAGAAGTTATGCTGCTGCGGTGCTCTATATTTTATATCATTAGCGCGATGTGTCGACTGAATTAGACTAGTCTGTTGGATAAGAGAATATATCGACAAATCGGTTTAAACTAGAGCGGAGGTATCTGAAGTTTTATGGTAGGCAGAAAGAGAGAGGCGATCCCTCGGACATGGTTTTCTAACTTTCCACTAGAGTAAATTATGTGTTATCACATTTTAAGCCGTAGAGAGAGTAGTGAATTTCTCGTTCGATTCGATCGTATAACCCTCTACATTATTACTATTTCAATGCTGATATACGCATTAATTAAATTTATTGTAGGAAAAGAGAGCTTATTATTTAAATGCAATAAATCTAAATTGTTGTCTTAAACGATTTCTAAGTATGTATATCTTTCTTTACTAACCTGATTGCGTACATGATTTGCGTATTTATTATATATAATGTATACATACGTTTAATGATAAAAATTATTTTACATACGTTTTCGGCCGATTCACGAACACTACTTGCATTTTGAGATCCTTTACAAGAGCATTTTGCAATATAATATTAGATATCTCTATCGTATCTACACAATTATGTATTTCTTTTCAATTATTTTTCAATAAAATTAATTATCTATGATTCTTGAAGAAGAAAGGATACAATTAATATCTTTGGTCAGTCATAGTTTAATCATATTAAATGAAAAACAACCATAAAAATTTGTAAGAAGGCAGAAGCTTATAAATTAGCTTTTATAAATTAAAAATCTAACATTCTTCCTCTCAGTTTATAGAATAAAAATTAAGTTCTTAATTAATATAATATATTTGAGCTTCTTCAACAAAAATATATTTTATACAAAGTGATTAGAGTTATTGTTGTTACAACTGGGAAAGTGAGACAATCCACACACAAAAATAAATCTGAAATGTACAATATAAAATTTTATTCAAAAAAAGATAATTTTCATTTTTTATTCATATATCATATGGGGTTATCTTTTCCCCAGTTGTAAACAATAACGAATCGGCACAATAATTGCCAGAATAATTTATATAACGAAATAACAATGTGCTTAGAGCGCGAGGTCACTGAATATCACCGATCTCTATATATCTATAAACGGAATTCATCAACTTATTTTACTATTGTACTTCGTTGACTAAATCGTTTACATCAAGAATGTCATTTGACGAAAGGAAATTTGATTTTCACATAGCGTCACGCTAATGACATTTATTGATTGTCTCTACTTCTAATAACGATGACCACCTCTATCTACTCATGATTGTATAGTACCTAAATTTCGTTCATCGGTGCACTTTCTCATCGGTGTTCGCCACGCGCGCGCTGTGCATAAAGAAGAATTTCCCATTATTTATTTGAGTAGGTAAACTTGAAAAGGTAAATTTGACGAAGGACAAAACGGGAATTGAGAAGTTCTGCGAAGCTCAAAGATGATGAAATTGAAATCGACATGTAACAATGTAACAATTGTTAGATAAATAAAACATTCTTCGTCACGCGCAGTCATGTGTCGCGAGAGCTATACGTTGCATCGCTGTTATCTATATAATCTATCATTTATCTATCATTATGATCTATATGTTATCGTAAGTTTTACTTGATTATGTTAAAGTGGAATAAGTGAGAGGCACTATAGAGTGTGCTCGTACGCACGTATAGGCTAAAGCGTGTTTTACAGAGTATTTTGCTTACATTTTCCAGTGCACTTTCTTCACATATTTCGATGAGATACACACTTATAATAAACCGATAGTCAAGCCGTCGCGAGATTCAGTTCATAAAAAGTGATTGGAGCATTATGTAAAATGATCGAAAATGATTATTCAATGATATTATCAAAATCGAGAAGCTTCTCGAGTGTTTATTACGTTTGTCGAAAACTAGAAATCGGCAACGCGTTTGGTCGAGAGAAAGGAGAAAATTTGATAAAAGTATTTACTCTTTAAGAGATATCTGTTCCCGAGGACGATCGTTAAATTCTGTTTTTTCAAAGTTACTGACCCTTGACTACCGATTTATTATAATCAATAGAAGTTGTGCTTGATTCAAGAACAATTGAGCATTCGACGTAAACAATAAATTATTTCATACGATTCTTATATACACATATATATTCAGCATGAAAAAATATACGAAGAAAATTGATACAATGTTAAAAAAATATTATAATATAAAAATAAGCATAGAAACAAGTTTGTAACTTTATTCACGCGCGTAAAACAAATAAGCACACAATGCTTATAATATCGAGTGTGCTCGATCGGCGATATATGTACATATAGCCCGATGCAACGAATTGATCGGCTCGAATCAAGCACCATATCCATTGCAGCAGTAAAGTGTGGTGTTTTGGTTCACGAAAAAGTCTTGTAAAATGTATAATTTTGGACCCTACACCTACACACACACACACACACACACACACACACACACACACAC
>JANQDE010000042.1:280414-314052 GCA_037157785.1 Cephalotes varians | reverse complement strand
CACACACACACACACACACACACACACACACACACGCACGCACGCACGCACGCACGCACGCACGCACGCACGCACGCACGCACGCACACGCGCGCGCGCGCGCGCGTGTATACATATATAGTATATGTATACATATACACATACATACATATACACACATATAATATATCTCTCTTTGTGTGATAAAAATACTCTTAGAAGCCGTTCGATTTAAGAAAGTCGCTAAATCTATCCTTACTCTATATATGTACATAATAATATGTATATAAGAGATGATAGTTATATAAAGTACGATAGATCCGTCTGATAAAGAATAATCTTTCGCCCACGAAAGGCTAGCCGTTAATCGACTCAAAACCGCGAGTCGCGAAGCGTCACGAATTCGCCTATCTAAACTTATTAACATTGTATTGCTCGTCTCGTTTAGATCTAATTTTGGCAGTCGAGAAATCATAAGAACTACGACTATCGTGCATTATAGTTCAATCGTCGTTCGATCATTCTTTCTCGAATCGTTCGATCAATCTAAGTAATTTAACGAAAAATTGTTAGATAAGAATCGTTAGAACGTTAAATCGTTCATATAAGAGTTCCGTGCCGCGTCACGGGTCGCGGCTTTGATTCTAAATAAGAGAGCTTTATAACGTTGCGAATCGCGCGGGATTCAAGATCGTGATGCACGTCTCCGATCTTAAAATGTTCCACAAGTAATGTACGTACAAAATATAAGTTGTATCTATATGCGAGAGTGACACGCCTCCACACTTATATATACACACATTTTCTTTTCGCTTCATCTCGTGGCGAATCCTTAATAATTCATTAAAACATTTTTCGCAGAATTCACGCGTGTATCGAAGACTAATATTACGGATACGTATTGCATATCGCAGATTTTCGAAGCAGCACGGAGCATCTAAATTCTACATAAACGTAGTATTGCTCAGGAACAAGCGAGGCAAGTGCGATCGCGCAATGCCATAAAAAGAAGAAAAAAGAGAGAGAAATCGTATCTGCGGGCTTGAAGCGGACTTGTCTCGAAATCTATATTTGTGCTAGGCCGAAGAATCAAGTCGGGATATAAATAAATCGAGTAAGCTCGCGCTCGCGAAATCGAAACTGGAAATATTTCCGCAAGCGACGGTCCTGAACTAGTTCTACTTTGCGGGACTTCCGCGGCGGGAATCGAAAACAGTACAGAACCACAATTCGAAATCGTAAACCCTGTAGAAACATTGGAATCGCTTTGGGACCGACAAGCAGTTCCGCCGTTCGACGAACCATCAGTCGATCGGCAAAACGATCGACAGTCTATGTATTTAATTAAAATTTGCTCTAGGAAGTTCAGTGTCACTTATTGTTCCTTCTTATTACTTCTAGTTGGCCCGAATGATGTTCCCATTGGCATTTACCCATTCTTTCGGCGAACTGAAAAAATGGAACAGAGTCGAGATTCTTTTTTTTTTTTCTTGACAACAAGATCAATCTCCGCGGGATCAACCCTCGTGTCGTCAATGAATAATGTATTCCTTCGCGCTCTTTCTTTGACAACGTGATTATCTCGCAATACTTTCAGTCCCGTTCGATGAAATATCATTTCGCGCTGCAACCGTGATCTACGATTTCTATACCTTAGCCTGATTCGTTTATCGTTAATTCGATTATCCATCCTGTGCGTTTGACTTCGTCATTTGTGTTTACATTTAAGGATTCTTCTCAGTCTCGAACAACATACTCCTCTAAGGGAGACATCATTTTCCCGTTAATGAAATACACGATAGCGATGGCAGTGATGGCGACGATCGTAATTTCATCGAGTAATAAGATCGAGGATGTAAGAATGAATCTCTGTGACTACAATGGAATTACAAAGATCGCCGAAGTTGCCAATACCAATAGTGATCTCTTTCATGCCAACTTAGTTTCCAGCGCCTTCCGATTGCAGCCTCTCGAGAATCGAATCGAATAGCGTTCGCTATAATATTTGTACTTTCCGGACATGCTTGGGACAGCACTATCGGGCGCGTGCTATCTCCCGCATTAAGAGCCCTCGCTGAACATATTTGGCGTCACTGTAGTTATGGTAACGCGAGGCAGGATCCGTGGAATCGCGGGTGATCGTAAAACTGATTGCATTTGTTTGCCGGGGGCTCTCTGTTACACATCGTCCTCTATACTACGCAGAGGTATCTGCTGTTTCTGCGCTACCGCATTTAACACATACACCAACTGATCCAACTTCTTGTCCATCACCGATAGCTGAAAGCAGAAAATTTCGTACCGATGCACTCGGAGATTCTCGTCGAGAGAAAATTTACGTTTCGATTTATGCGAAGTGTCTATTTAAAAATAATGGAAAAAAATTTTTTTATTTCTCAGACATTTTTATTCAAGCAAATCAGAATATTTAAAAAAATGCAAATTTAAAATAAATTTAATTATTATTTGAAAAATAGAATTTCTTATGTCTTCTTTTTTATACATACAGTTATACGAAAAAATTAATTAAGAATTAATAAATATAGCATAATTTTTATACTTTCAATATTTTAAGTAATTATAATTCTGTTATATTAGTTTTTCTTGTACAGGAATTAGTCAATGACGAATGTAATCCCATTCGTATTCTTCTCATTTGTACATTTTTCTCTTTTGCGTTAGGGAAATCTGTGAGTCGAAAGAATAATTAATAGGGAAGGAGTCGCATCGCAAATGCAAATTTCCTATAAAGGTGGATAAAAATCCAGAAAATGACTTAATAAAGATTATAAATGTGAATATAATTCTATCATGACTTTATCAAAAATCAATAAGCTAATTTGCAATTCCTTCTAAATCAGCATTTAAAAAAATGTAAATTACACAATTCAACAAAAAATAGTTTTTTCCAAACTCGAAAAAAGAAATTAATTACTCTTAATTATTCTTCGTACTTTTTAATGCAAAATATAATTCCGGACTTCAAAATTAGAATTTAAAGAAATTTGAGAAATTTGAGTTGAAAAAAGTTATTTTAGCATATTTTATTATGTTACAACTATGGCGTGTTGGAGAGGTTTGTTATATTTTAACAAAGTTAAGTATATTGTTTTAATTTTCAATTTTCAAAAAAAATTGTGAAGATAAAGATTAATAAAATTTTCCTAATTAAATATCGGATCTAGTAAAAAAAGTTAACAATTAAACATTGAGAAACATATAGACAATTTACACATTTAAACATTTAAACATTTTAAACATTTTTCAGTCATTTACTCAAGCTTAAGATTTTTCAAGTCGCTGAATACAAATTAAACCTAAAGATCTTAATAAAATTGATGTAAAGGATAAAATTTTAGATTTTTCTAAAAATACATGATATAGAGAGAGTGTTAAAGTTATTAAATACAAGTTTAAAATTAAGAGATTAATAAGTATCATATGATGAAACCGAATTTAGTATATTGTGGTCATTAACACAGATTAAGATTCAGAATCTTTCATCCTGCGATACGTATTAAACTCAATATTTGATCGATAATATTAATCTTATTAATTTTCATCTTCTTAATAAATTTCTTTTAAAAAGTGAAAGGTTTTGATAATATATTTAATTTTTTTTAAAGAATAAAATTTTTCTATGCCGCTCATTTTAGTGATAGTATAGAAAATCATGTTTTATTCCTTTTTTACTTTAATTTCAAATTTCTCAAAAATACGATATTATTTCGACAATTAAATTCATATTAAACATCAAAAGAATTATAAAGTGTAAATTCTTTTTCTCTGGAACTCTTTTTGAATTGTATTATTTGCATGTTTTATTCATAAAACTGTGAAAAGTTCATAATAAACTTGTAAATATAATTTTTGAAAAATATAAATTTGTAAGTAGGTCGTTCAATTATGCATCCTCTCCGCAAATATGAAGATTCACACAAGTTACTCGTTTAAAAAAATTAGGACAGTTATATATTCATAAAAGAAACATTATGGTAATTAAAGCGAAAGACGCACCTGCTGTTCCACTCGATATAAACGCGCGCCAATCGTCATGGGTTTTACGTTGCCTGCCCGGTCGATTCCCGCCAGGTAGCTCCCCGGTTTACCCAGGGTCTGATCCAATCTCCTCTGCAACTCCTGCGGACAAATCGAACGTGCAATCAACCGCCCGTAAATCTATACCCGGGCTACGCCGAAAAACGCGGTGATCGACGAGTGGCGTAGATGTGAAAAAAAGAAATCGTCATTCACTATTAATATTTCATATTGTTATTTAATATTGTTTTACACCTTTATCTTTCACTTTTCTCACATCTCTCGTTTTCTATCTAATCATTTCTGGTGCAATTTTGTGATTAAAATAACGAAGTGAATTTGCAAAATTGCAATTCTTACAATGAAATGGACGTAGCGATAGACGTAGCGAAATTATACACGAAAGGTAAAATTTTGAAACTAAAATCAACGTGGCGCTACAATTAAGCAATAATTGTTGCACTTGAAACAGCAGTTAAAAATTTCGTCAGCAGGACTCGTCGCGAAACATCAAGAGCTCGAGGATGTTATCGATCTCCTCGATACATAATAGAACTCTATATTCGCTCGTCGCAAAGTACCGAAGCTTCTTCGGCAAACAAAAGACAGTGTGCTCACAGAAGTTGAGTTTACCGTGATTGACGTTTTGTCTTTGCTGGCTTTTTAACATCGTTTTTGCCGCAGCAATCATTGAACGACAGAAAACGCTTTATTATTTGAGCGCAAATAAATATCAGTGACAAGTACCACTTGATTTACACAATTTAATATTAAATAATTGGTAAATATGTCACATTAAATAAACGGATAAAATTATTAATGATAATATACTGAACTGTTTAATATCACAAATGTATTTTTGTTTTAGGGTTTAAATTATTTTGTACGAAAGGAAGATGAGAAAATCAATTAGAAACGACATAAATAATGAAATACGAGCAAAATTAATACTTCGTTATATTTTATTTTAGAAAGTACACGAAAAGAACGATTTTTTCTGAAGTCTAAAATTTTAAAATTGAATACAGATCTAAAAATAATTTTGTTGGCTCATCAAATTACGTTTAAATATTGATGACAATGCTGCAAAAAATTTGAAAAATATTCTAGCCAATTTGAATGTCCTATATAATTATCTTGATGGTTTAAATAAAATTATTTTCAGATCTGTATCCAGTTAAATTTTTAGATACCGTTCTTTCCATGTAGTTTTGCCCCATGATTTTGCATTCTTCCTCTTAATACATACATACACGATATATGGCATTTCATGTCGTTCCCAAGAACGTACCGAACAAGCGTTGAAATTCATGCGTTAAGCTATTAATGACCTCGTATGTATATGCAATCGATCTTTGGCGCTTGATAAGTGTAGATGTAAACCGCGACAACCATTCATCGATTAATTGACGGCTGTTTTGCGCCATGTACCAGTTACATTGTCCCGTGAACCGACACGGACTTTACGCGACATATCCTTCGATATTGCGTGTCAGACTAATCGTTGGCAATCGCGCATGATCGATTAAATACGAGACCGGATTCGCTATTGGCGATCGCTCAGTAATTAGACAAATAAGAGCAATTACTGCTCATTACGCAGGGAACAGATTTATCCTGTCGTGTGTCATTTATTTATTGCACGACGAACGATTGTGATTCGAGAGCCACGATTCGTTTCGCAAACGAAACGCGTTCTCTCTAAAATTGAGAGAATTGTTGTAACTCTATCAAATGATAATCTTCGAAATGGTAAATGTATATTCAGGAAGATCGACTCACCTTAATCCGCACCATCATGTTTAAATGACCTTGGCTGTATTGCTCGATAACATCACGGACATCGTAGGGTTTCCGAGCCTGTTGAAACTTTCTACGAGCCACGAAATACTTGATCTTCCTGATCGCCCGAATAGCGTTTCGGTGCGCCTCTGTCAACCTAAAAAGCAAGAGAATGCGAAATTCAGACTGACAAATTACAACAAAGATAAATTATTCAGCTCTCCTTTTTTTAGCACGTGTGCTAAATATTATTAATTATTAAATGCAAAATATTATTAAAAATATCGTAAAAATAAAAATATGCTCTGGTGTGAAAACGTTAGTTTTATCATAATTGAAATATCACAACATTGACAACATTCGATCGCGAATCACTTTGTTGTAACGGTTTCAAATTCGCTTGATTCAGTTTAGAAGAGAAATCGATTCTTCCTCAAGTTGCGATCTTCGCTAACTTAATTTTCCTAGTCGATCACGACGCGGCAAGACGCAATTTGATATAGCTCGTTTCCCTTTCGTCGTTAGAAATAACCAGTAAAGTGCAACGCTGAACCCTGTTAACATAAATTGCATGAAGTATAAAGCTACATTGCACGTTCAAAGCTACTTTTAAAAGCGCTAACGTTTTAATACTTTCTCTCTGTTAGGCTAACCATGTACATCGAAAATAAGTAAGTTTACTTTCGAGATAAAATAACGACGTGATATCGAAAAAACAATTTTTTTCGTAATCCATAGCGCGCGAAATAATTGTTATATGAATTGGAAAATCGATTTGTGTCAAACGCAATATTACATGTTAATATTTATCTTGGATACAATTACAGCGTCCCACGCTAATTGATACTATCAATACTAAAATATTGATTTCTTCTCTCTTGATTTTGCGCTAGTCATCCATTGGCTCTCGACCCTATGACGCTTAACCGGAGAATATGCTCTCGAGAAGAGCACCCATTCTTCAGGTATTTACGTCTCCAGAGAACGCTTAGCTTCTTGGCAGTTACTTTTGTCGTGAGTATAAATGTGATATAGAGTGCTTTATACAATAGCAAAACGTCGTGAAGAACGTCTACAAAGTGTCACGATGGAAAATTTGATCGATATTAGGAAAAGTCAGTAATAAATAGGCAAATATATGGATACTATTATAGGATCACTAAACCAATTTACCTTTTAATAATTATCATAATATAGTACTGCCTACACATTATTACATTCAGTATAAATATTTAATCATGAAACAAATAATATTTTATAATTAAATGAGAATTTTTGTGTATATCTTTATTTAAAGAGTGTGTGTGTGTGTGTGTTTTATGTGTGTAGAAAACATTATTTTTAATTAATTCAAAAACTTCAAAGAAAACAATAAGAATTTAGATATAATATATGTAGCTCGTACGCAAGTAATTATGTTATAAAAGAAACTATGCGAATAATGTGGACAAATGCAAAAGCTTTTGATCCTATATTTAATCCTATTAAGATAAAAAATTGGATAATAAATTTGTATTATTGTTGTCTAAACTAACGGAAGAGAATTGTAGGAAAATGAAAATCACTAAAATTCAATATACTAAATTCTGTTAAATAACAAGAATATATTCAGTGTAATTTGTACAATCGGTAGCAATAAAAAACAAAATACAGCAAATAATAGGAAGAGGAGGGGAATGAAAACACGTAAAAAAAGGGCTAAAGGATCTGATTTTACGTTGCAGGATGCGTAAAATAATATTTTTAAACAAAATCGATATGGTCGACAATGAAAGATATCCAAACGAGGCGCTTTTTAATTGGCAAGCATAAGAAAGCCTCGAGCGGATGTAGGTGAACCACGAGAGCGAAAGGGGGTTGGGTGAAGATTGAAGGGAAAAATCTGGTAAGTGTCTTTATATACAAGTTTCGAGCATACACGTGAACGGGCGGGCATGTTCGTTCGACGTCACGAAATCTGGGTCATTCGTACCGGCGTAAAGTAATAGCACGGTGTAAAAAGCACTCACGAGTCCGTGCGAGTACGAAAAGGGTCTTTTGTGCGAAATACCGTGCGTTCCATTCGCGCCCGCAGAACCGACTCTCTTCGAAATGTCAATGGCGCGAAAAGCAGCCGAAAGGCTTCTCTCATCCCTCATCGTCTCTCTTTTACAGACTTGAGTGCGACATGCGATGAAAATATGTATCTTTTTGATGCGACGAATGCTGATAATATATGTATCTGATAATATATGTATCTTAGCATCTATTCGCGGATGTTCTTGAGGAGATTCTCCAGTCTTTTCACATAATGTGAGAATTTTATCAAATTTTGAGAATAAGTTTACGATTAATATTTGGGCATTTCTGAATTTTTTCAAATTTTTTAACCGTATAATTTTTTTTAAATAACATAATAAAATAGAGAATTGAGAGTCTTATGGGAAAAAGAGTTTTAAGTAATTTTACTGCACACAAAAAAAATTAAATTTAATTTCAAATTTTTAATATTATGATGCTACTAGCATTTTAAAACACTGTAAAGAATTTTGTAAAAAATATTTACTTAATTGGATTATAATTTAAATACTTCTTCGTGCGATTGTTGTGTTCGATAGAGGAGTGTATTAAAGAGAGTGTAGAATATACGTACTTTAGGTAGTATTTTAGGTAGTAAATATTTAATACTCTCCATCTTCATTTCTCTCTTGGATGTCATTCACAGCTAGAAGTGATTGGTAATAAATGGCGGAAATTGAAAAACACGAATGCAAATGCAAAAGTGCGATGAAAATGATGATCAAGTTACACGGTTACCAAATTGCAAGACATTTCTCTGACGATATTACAGGTCAAACTCCCGCGCGTTCAGTTCTCCTTTCAAAGAACCGGAATTCGAGTTTTAGTAGTTCGCGCGCCGAGCGGATGCATGAAAAGAAACTACAGGATTTTCGTGAAATTAAATTTCGTTTGGGAATAGAAGAATATTCTATTGTAACGGAGCCCGCGTAACGATCTGTACAATATTTATTCGTATGTCATAATACGGAGTATACACGAGGTACAGGAACATTTCTCGGATGCTATCGATTCCGTATACAAAGTAGAAGTAATTTGCATGGAAATATACGTTTCTCGGCTTCTCCCTCGACTTCTGATTTCGGTCGGCGCGATCTACATTACTCGATGTACACGCAAAATGGGTGTTTAATAACTTGACGATCGACCGGTATAATGGCAATGCATTCGAGGATTGTTTTAGAAGTTACCAAACAGATCGTAAATCTTCGTATGTTGTACGATAAAAATGCATCTCAACGCATGTAAGGCGTGTAAAAAATATCAATAGATACTTACGTGGTTACTCTCTGCGGTTCTTCGATATCGATGTCAATTTCATCGCTGGTCGCCTCCGTCACCGAACTCGTCTGCGAGGTAAAGAGGCTTCCTCTGCCAATCGGAAATACGCTAATCAAATTACGGACTCACGGATCTTATTTTTTCGATGTGGCGACATTGCTCCGGAAAAGATACTCTTTAAACACACTGACGTATATCTGTCACGGCAACTTTTGCAAATCGTTGCTTGTACAATTTCGTGAGAATCACTTCAGAAATGTCGATCACATATTTTATGAATCGCGACTTTATCTTTTTTTTTTACCTAATTTTTTAGTTATATAATATTATAGAAATATTTTATTTTATTTTATTTATATTTATTAAGACGCATTTATTTCGAAATTGTCATTAAATGCATTTAAATATTTGACATTTTCGATGCTTAACGCATTTGATATCGAAACTTTCGCTTTTACGCAGCGTGTGACTTTCGAAAATCTTTCTCCAGAGCAATCTGCTAAATATGTGTCTCTTGAGGATAGAGAGAAATGCTGTCGGAATAAACTATGTCAGCACAAATAAGAAATAGCTAAACAGAGAGTTTACATTCTGTTTCGGTGCATTAGGACAATACCACAGATATAAATTCTGGATTCGCATTGATCAAATGCAGATTGAAAATGCTGAGAACACTTTGTTTTGAGCAATATAGCGTGGTGATTTATCAAGATTTTACACGCGGATAGGGATTTCTAGTTACATTTAATTCAGATAATGCAGTAATCAATAATTTCTTCGATACATCGCCAATTTATATACCTTGGAAATTTATAATTCTTTGTGAATAAATTACGTATGAGTACATTCTTTCATCTCAATTTTCATATCGATAATTGATACGCTCGGAAATTAATGGAAGCTATCAAACGACGTTTATATGTAATATATTGACGATATGTCTCAAATTACTGTTATTGTCATTATTTTAAAATTCGTGATTCTCTCTCTCTCTCTCTCTCTCTCTCTCTCTCTCTCTCTCTCTCTCTCTCTCTCACCGATTGTCGCGTCTGGCTCGATTCGGCGTGCCCACCTTGGGCTCTTCCATGTAAAAAACTACATCGCCTTCGTTTTCGAGACGTTGATTATCGTTCTGGCCGGTCCCGGCACCAGCTGATATGCCACCTGATATCGTGACGGGTGGTAGGGCTGGCTGTTGTTGCTGTTGCTGCTGCACGTCCATCCGATTCCGTGATTTCCGCCTCTTCAGCACACTCGCCTTCTTTGCCACCTGGATCATCAGAGACTGAACCCCCGGTGCCCTCCCATTACAACACACATCGAACACAGCATGCACTATCCCTACTGGCCAGACATCGGCCCCTTTCTCTCTTTCTCCCTCTCTCTCTTTTTTTATTCTATCTTTCTTAACATGACGAGCCCATCATGTTGTCATCATCATCCGGAGAATATGATGCAAAAGCAATCTGGTCTCTCCCGCTAGACGCCCGGAACGAAAGCTTTCTACGGAAAATTACGTCGGTCGCAAGCCAATGTCATTTATGACATCTTTTCAACGCAAAAATGACTCGATACGATTTGCACATCGTGAAATTCCTAAGACATAGTATCGATATACCGGACGTGTATATAAAATACACGTGTATATAAAATGCACGTTTTTCTCTCGTTCGCAGATTTTACTTTATAAACATAGAATCTAAAATACTCGGTTAAATCATATTAATAGTACCTATCAATGAAAATGTTCTTTGCAAAAATGACATGCGCATTTTTTTATGCAGGAAACCTGTTCTTTTTGAAATACACAAATACACATTTGTATAAACATTTTAAAAGTAGTTTCTTGACGTTAAAAAAATTTTAAGCGTCTTCAAGATCTCCGTTTTCTGTAATACCGTATATTTTTCGTACAGAGAATTGTCAAGCCGCATGACCGACGTAAATTTCCATTTTTATATCGCAAACTCGCAAGCGAGATTTCAAGTCTTCTGAAGGCTAAAAAATGCGGAGACAAGAAGTAACATGTAGGCACACACCCACACACGCGCACGCGCGCACACAAAACACACACACACATAAAGCTAGAAACGTTGTATGTAATTCAGGCTCATGCATGTTACAAAATATCTCTAAGTAAGATGAAGTTACTTTTCACGTGACACTGATCTCTAGAAAGGAAAAATATGTAGAATGCAAAAATACACAAGCTAAAGGTACAAAGACGCAAACACAATCAAATAGACGATTATGTTGTTTCTTCATAAATAAACTTTAAGAAGCTTACGCAAAGCTTCGTTCGTTCGAGAAAAAGTAACTTGTACGAACGCGGGTAAATCGCTTCGTTAGTTAGAAAAAGAAATAAAAAAATTCAGTATCTCGTTCGTCTTAGTTGACATTTGTAGTTTTAACATTAAAAAGAAAATGTTGAGCAACGATCTCTCGAAAAGATGGAAGTTCATATAAATTAAAGCTAAAAAGGCGTAATGGTTTCGTAAAAGCTGTTCTTATTTCTTTTTTCGCGGAAATTCGGAAATCTTTAGCAATACGACGAATATTCAAATCCATACTCTCGGCGTAAACTTAAATCTCAGAACATAACATTGATTTTTTTATCGTATTGAGCTTTTGAGTAATCACAATCTGATTTCACCTCAATTTTCTTTCAGCTATTATTCACAAGGAAAGAAGAAACAATAAAAAATCTTGACTTTAATCCTAAACTAAGTAATACATTAAATAAAAATATTTTTTAGTAAAAGAATAAGAGAATGATTAAGCTAAGGATAGTATAATAATTATTTTTTAGATATTATTTGGATAGCTCTGTACAATATCCCGTAAATCGATATTACGTTCCGAAGGTTAAATTATTAAATGCAATCACAAAAATTCAAACTTAAAATTTTCATTATAATTAAGCGTGCAGCGAGAGAGTACAGTTCTTGTGATATAGTTGAATATATCATTGAATAAATCTTTCAATGCGTATATTCTACATTAGCAGACATGGTGTGTGAGTACAGTGATCCCGACTTACATAATATAAAAGACGTTTAATATAAGACGTTTCACGTCGTGTAACAGAAACGTGTAAAGAAATGTGGTAAAAAGTTTAGAAAAAAATAAACATGCAAAAGAGAGTAAGAATGGAAATAAATATAAACCATTTACATACCATCTTCTTTACACAAATCAACTGAAATATATTTAAGGTATATTTTATCATCGTTAAATCATTATCATCTGAGCGTTCTTACTATCTCAAATATCATAAAATCGATGCTCGCGCGTGTATTAGCGCGGTTTTGAGAGAAACGGAATTTGAAAATTTTGGCAGCAGATGCAAAATGGAGATACCGTTCTGATACCTAAACGAAACCCATTCCAAAAACGATCGCTTCGTGTTGAAGCGTATGTGAAATGTGCCGATAAACTATTTTATATTCCCATTCGCATATTTATATTTCCATTCAATTTTTTTTGCAAATTTCCTTGTTAAAAGACTTGAATTTATCTTCAAATTGATAATATTGTGAAAATATGTCTCGAACATGTTCATACCTCTATTTCCCATTAATCGACGAATTTTGAAGTCTTGGTACACGAATATAAAAATACAATACACCAATCATAATAATCGCAAGCAAAATGAAAATCAAACACTGCCCTGTACTGAAAAATCAAGCGCCATTCTAAAAAATACCATCCGTATTTGATCCATGTTCAAAAGCAATTTATTTGAGGATGACAATTATTGGAGTTTTCAAGCGATAATATTTGAAATACAAATTTAATAAAAAAAAAAAAGAAATATTACGAAGATAGAAACGCTGATGATAAAATTCGTTGCTTTTTATGAAATTTTTATCTACATAGCGTGACGAATCAATCAATACACTTGAAATGGTAACGTTTGCAATTTACATGGTAAAAAAATAAATAAAGACATAAAGTTATAAAATGATTATCCGAATGCGTGACTATGCAATTGAAAAAGTTTGCTAACCGACGTTTTATAGAATTGCAACAATTTCATGTAAAAAAACAACTAACAATAAGTTTAAAAATAGATGTAACATAAAAGTGAAAATATTCTAATGAATATCTAATATCTATATTTCATATGCTCAGCATTTCAACTAAACGATACTATCGAAATTATAGGATATATACATATTCAAAGAATAATACCAGTTCATTAATAAAACATTTTCGATAATAAAGATGGACTGTCCACGATACGTACTATAATGAAACTAAATAGAATTAACGAAAAACGAAAAAACGCAACTTTACCTCGTATGTAAGGGGGGATAATGTACAGAAGCCTCTAGCTCTTTAACTGCATAAACACACGTATGTGATTAGCAACATGGAGGAAAAAAAACAAAATTGTTCAGATTTCGGCGATAAATAACGGCACATTGAGAACATCGAGCAAAAAATTCGCATTCTCCGCTTGCATCCATCCACTGCCAAATTATCCTCAGACAAGTAGTAATGTAAAAGATACACGATCGTCATAGTTATCGCTATTACATGTACGATACTGGGATATTTATTAATAAACGGATAAATAATTAGTGAAAAATAATATTAGATGGCGTGGGACTCCCTCGCGAATCTCATCATTATGCGTAAAATTCAAAATTCAAATTCTTTTTTGAGTCAGACTATGTGAAGATAAATGTTTAACCTTAATTTTATTTGACAGATGTGATAATCCCCCTTTTCTTAACTTGGCATTTCAATATATTTAGAATTCGATAATTTATAAATACTGATTAATATGATTTATTTATATCAATTAAAAATAATTAGAAATATAAATATCAATTATAATCAATGAACCCAATAATTCAAGAATCCCAATATTCTCTATACTCATTTTTAATGAAATATTTATAATATTATAATTTATATAATTTCAATTATACTATATTAGTTTTAAGGAATAATCTTTATCGTGTCGTGTGCTATTACTCTTTCGAATTACTTCACGCTTATTCACGTGACAGATCGACACAAAGCAAATTTTCTCGCAATCCGCTTAAAACACGACTAAGTCCTCTACGACTCGACAGTATTAGTCGACAATCCGCTCGCGCGTGGAAATGTAATCGCGGTAAAAGTCGAGAGATCTTGGCAGCAATTAACGTGGATACGATCTCACAGGTAATTCCAGATCCATTAGCGTGCACGGCTGCGCGCGCGCATCGACCGAATCGCGAACAAGATTACACGGGAGAGGAGGATGGGAAAAGAAGTACATTTTTCGCGTGTTTCAATAGGTGATTACGAGATTCGCGACGGATTAGCTAGCGCCCGTCTCGGCGCGACAAGTAATCGGTCGCGACACGGCCAGTTAAAACGTCCAAAAACATTGTGTAAGCAACTAAGAACATCAACAATCAACAGCTAAATACGGCTACTGCGCTCCGATTTTCGCTCAACTCGTAAACAGAAAACCTTACCTTGCCCAGAGGCGTCGAGGGTTGACCGGCCGGCGCTGGGTCCTTGATATAGATATTCCATGTAGCGACACTGTTGATGGCTTTATCGGCGGCGTAACATCTCCACAAACACTGTATCAACATCGCAGCAGCTGGTATTTGCCGATTGAAGTGCTTCTGCCGTTGCTTCTGCTGTACTTTCAGCGCAAAGCCGGAACCTAGAATACCCTGAAAAAGAAATGCGGAAACACGAGGCACAATAACAATCTGATCGCGCTCGAGCGTTTGATTTCTTATGCAGAGACGGATAGTTCACAAATACAAAATTCAAGTTTGGATTCATCGATATATTTTCTTTACAAAAATGTTATGGAACTTGTAGCTTACGAATTACAAGTGATCCAAGAGAAGATTCTTGAAAATTTAAATTTAGAAAAAAACATATATATATGTAGAATTATATTTCTTAATTTTGAATAAAGTCAATTTTAAATAAATTAAATAAATTTTAATGAAGTCCGAATTTAAGGTTTGATTACGAGAAATTGATCCAATATATTAAAGATATATAAGCGGTATATAAGCGAAAAGAAACTGTAAGTACAAGATATATATTATGTAGCAAATGAAAGAGAAGAATATTCTTTATAATAGTGTACTCACAGCTGGAAGTGCGAAAAAGGATATGGCGAACACGCTGAAACACGAGGCCACTATTTTTCCCATCCATGTTTGCGGGACTGTATCGCCGTAACCTATCGTTGTTACTGTGATCTGTAATGCCGAAAAGCATCAAATACTCTTGATGTAATGACGGAAATACTTCATACGCACAATGTCGCATTTCTAATAATACTGAGTCTAGTCTAGAAAGTTTTTGCCATATAAATCCGTTGATATCTACTTTGAATAGTTTAATCCGCGAAATAGAATTAATTATAATTATTAATTAGCATATATTACGCTCCAATAAGTAATTTGTGCTGCTTGTGTAAATTATGCTGCAGTTCCAACTATTTGCGATCGATGCAATGCGAGCATCGATATCGATATTCGTATATCGCTTCCGTTAAAACGTATTATCGTTATAGTAAATTGCGAATAGATTGTTAAAAAAAAACAATCCACGATCATTAACGTTTTCGAATTTTTCTATTTTTCTATTTTCCAATTTTTCCAATTAATCACGCATTCGTTTTTAAGTTGCTTTCTTTTAGAATTGATTTAATTTATTTTGTTCCTACTTTTAAACTGCACTTTTTTGTGATAATTTGGGAGAAATTAATTTTAAAATCTATCTCTATCAATTTTTGAATTTTCAAGTAAAAAAATACACACAGATTTGCAAATCTGAGGTGCAATAAGAGAGAAATAACGTATTAGTCTATAGAGAAAGGGAAAAATTTATAATTAAAAAGTGTTAAAAACAAAACAAATAAAATGTAAAGGTAATTCATACAAATTTTATAAAAATTAATTTTTCTTATGTCTCTCTTATACTAAAACTACAAATAAAATATATAAAATCTCTATATAGGAAAGTATTATTAAAATAAAGTTAGTATTTTTTTTNTTGAAGTTTTATTTTCCAAATAATATTGTCTGTTCTCCAAATATAATTTGTTCTCCAAATATTGCATTGTTGTAAAAACATTTTGTTTATTTTTATTATGAATAATGAAGAATTCAAATTTAATGAAAGATGATCAACGATGTCAATAATTAGAAAATATGATTCGTTAAAAATAATCAATAACGAGAGATGGACTCACCACTCCCCACCAAAGCGCATCGGCGTAACTCGAGAAATCTGTTTTGCCGTCGGGTCCAACTGCGTCTTTTTCGGCAAGATATACGAAATAGCTGCTGAAAATAAGGCCTAGGAACCCAATGTATAGCGTTGTAATCAGCTCCTGTTAAACAAGAAAAATAAAAATATTTTGCACCTATTAATATTAAAATTTCATAAATATATGTATATGTTATAAATATATAAATTGTTACACATTCTTATCTTCCATGCGCGTATGCATACTCATATAGACATACTGTTATATTGTTTGTAGAGAGATAGTTAAAATCATTGCTAAAATCTGTTTCTATACAGTTGAAAATTTTCGATATTTTAACTTTCGATAATTAGCGATATACCTGACGATGTATGAAAACCACCGAACCCAGAAGCCGCCACGTGCCGCCTTGACGATCGACATGAAGCATTCGCAGGATCTGCAAAAATCGAATACCTCGGATGGCGGAAGTGGCGAATACTTGACCGTTGCTTCCTACCGACAGAACTACCATGGACGCTACCACGACAATTAAATCTGAAAATATATTATATAATATAATATGTAATAGAATATGTGGAGATTGTGTATAATAATGTAATATATATATATATATATATATATATATATATATATATATATATATATATATATATGTCATTATGAACAATGCAGTTTCTACATGTTGCGTTGATTGAAACAAACCGCCACACACGCACGCGCATATTTTATACGTATATGTATATGAAATATGTATAAAATACATAATATACACATAATACACATGTAACATGTACGCACACACAATATTTATTTTAATGCATATAAATGAATATTTTTGGATATTGATTAAGTACGTTTAAGTTATTAATCAAATATGTGTAATCAGCAATCGATGAACGCAAAGCGCGTAATCTGATTAATGCCTCATTCGATTAATGCATCATTTATCCGCAAAATCCGTCGATGATGTATATTATTAAAACGATTAAAAACAACTCTTTTTCTATCGGCGCGCTACGAAATTGATGGAATGTAATCCCAGTCGCGGTAGTCTGTTAATGTTCCATTTTCTACATTGTGTGTTTCTACTATTTTATAAACGGAAATAAAATACGGTATATTCTCGATTATTTGAGACAACTGCTGGAGAAAAGAAATATGCAAATAATCGAAAAACAGCTAATCCGGTAGATACCATGCGGCCTGCAAGAAACACAATGTAAAATCGATGGTTCGAAAATATAACTAATTCAATTGATTTACGCAAATTGCGGATATATACCTATACGCACAATTGTTAGAGTATAACAGAGAAATTTAGATGGCGAAGATCTTGTTCTAATACATTCTGAATAATGTGCGAGCATGAGTAATTATACCTAGAAATTTTGAAATGATTCAAGCAGCAGTCTGGTTTTCAGATAATATTCGAAAAAAATTAACACGTTTGTTTTATTCTTTTTGTTTTCGTTGTTAAGTTTTCAATCGAGTATTTGTCAACGAAATTACAAAGTTTGTGAAATAGAGGCTAATAAAGGTAATCAATTTTAGGCGAGTCTTCAATTAAGGGAGGAATTTCGCCGCGAATCGTTCGTGTGTGCTTCATTTGTGGAACGCGTCCGACAGAACGATGGCTGCGATACAAAGCAGCAATCTTGATTTTAGTAAAATGGATTCGATATTAAGGTCACAGCTTAATATCACAAAGTTGACCGGTAGCGACGATCACAAACGATCTGCATAAGCGATCCGAAACAAAGAGACGATCTGTCACGATTCCATTTTGCGCCGGTTGATCGGACAATGCAAATATCAGATTAATTTTGACTGTATTGCGTATTTTGGCTGTGTCGCGACTCACCATTAGGAGAGAACGAGTGACAACTCACCTATGATACAAATCGGTTTCCGTATGAATCGTAGCCGTCCACAGCAGCCCATGTATTTCGATCTGCAGCCTGCGCTCCATAATCGAACCAGATATTCAACTCCGAAGAATACCACGAGACATATTTCCTGAAGAACAATAAAGTAATTGACCTCTCAGCCTTTCGACTTGATACTAATTGAATGCGGAATCTAATTGCGAAATAATCGATAATTCTTCAATGTCGACGGGAAAATACAACGGTTATAATACGGCAATATCTATATAGATTAGCTAATTCATTCAAGACATTTTATATATATAGCTAATCATCTTTATTCCTATAAAATAAATATGCACTGAATACGATAGTACATAGATAGAGATGGCAATTGTATCGATTATACTAACGCCATTGTATGAACGAGATGCCCTAGAAAAATGAGAACGATGTTAGAATCGCAACGAAGTGCGCGAGATCCTTGAGAACTGACTTATATTATATTTTCTTTTATGATTCAGGACATTGACGAGCTTCGTGTTTTATGCGCGCTTACTTTCTTTGTGTTCACTTGGGAAAAGGTGAGAAAATATCGCGAGCAAAGATTTTTTTACAATATCAAATACCGATTCATGAACATTGAGTTTGTATCAACGATAGTCTGCGTAATTTGTCGTGTAAACTTTCGCAGAAGTAAATTTTTCTCCTTAAATGATATAAGAGAAAGAATTAATTTTATTTGTGCAGCCTCGACGGTGATGGAAGAGAAAAAGTTTTTCGTCGAGAACTATTGTAAAATCTATTCTCCGGCAGACCAACAAACCTAAAGTATTCTTTTCAAGAACTAATTAAATGGAGTTTGCTTTAACTTTCTTACGGAATGTTACGAAACCTTTGTTTATTAATTTCTAATCATTATCGACATTTCGCGCTTTGCAAACAGTGATATTCTCTGTCAGATGCATTGCACTTAATTCGTTTTTTGGACGAAACCTTAAGTTTGAACTTAAAATTTGAATATAATAGTTGATTTAATATTGTTTTTGATCTTTATTAAAAAAAAAGATTCCAAATTAATCAAAGAACTCCTACATAAAAAATGGTTCGTTAAGTTTGTACATACTTTGTATGCATCAAATGTATGTCTTTTCCTTTACATTGATGCAAAGGAAGATGCGATTGATGCGATTGCGAATATTTTTAATCTAGCAGTTCTGCAGTATCTCTTTAAATAATGTTGTTGACATTATTCGACCCAGAAATGCTTTTATATCCTGTTTAGTTATATATTATTGCATTTAATAATAAACACGAGCTTACTCACCATCCAAAACAGAGTTTCGTTTGCAAAGTTACTGTATTGATCTATCGTTGACAAAACGCTAAATATGAGGCACACCAATACCACCATGAACCTGAAAATAAAGATACATTACTTCATATGTACATATGACAGATTATAACTTAATTCTATTAAAATTTTAATCGGATGAATTGATTAGATTTATTTATTAAAGAGAGAGAAGCATGGGATGTTATATATTAAAATCAGATTTATATCTAAAGCGACTTTTAGAAGCGACTTGATTTAATTCCGTATCACGTGACAAATACAGATCAAAGTTTCATTCTATCATTAAATTTCGTCCGACTTACTTACAATTTGGCTTATGAAAAACGTGGGTTGTCGTATGTTACAATCAGATTCACATTTAAAATCATTTTAAATTTTTTATTAAACTCGGCCGCTATTTTCTTCTTTTAACTTGATCATTCTCTTACGATAAAAAAATGTATCAAACTTTCGAATGTTTTGCTTGCATAACGCTTGTAGTAATCTAAAGAAGTTGATGCTCCCGAATTATTATAAAATCTTCTTATAGATTTTAGATTTTTATAAATATGGAATCTCTCTCTCTCTCTCTCTCTCTCTCTCTCTCTCTCTCTCTCTCTGGTTTCTCTCACGAATACATGTAATTACGGTAACATATATATAATATTGGAGACAATCTCAGCAAAATAAAAAATTAATGCGGAAGAGATATGATAATTTTGGAAATAATTTTGAACATTATATGTTATGTTGTATGTATTAATAAACCTTCATTAATGATAATCCAGATCAATATTAAATTATCCTAGTAATTATAATATAAACGTTTAAATCACGATATTATACAACATATTATAGCGCAACAAATATTCAATGATTGAAATATGACATTAATTGCATTATTATTAACTATGTATTACGTATTTATCACACACACACACACACACACACACACACACACACACANACACACACACACACACACACACACACACACACACACACACACACAAATTATGTGTAGTGTTTCAATTTATGCGTCAGTTAGAAATTTGCCTTAATTTTGATACTCGGAATAATAAAAGTAGCCATTAAGCTTATCTTCCACTAGAACAAACTATTCGTTAAACTACCATGTCACTTGCGACTAATCAAACTGACAAATTACTTGACAAACTACACAGGCGTGATACATTAGATATATACTCTACATTCGTGATTGCCGGCGTTGCAAAGCGTAACTTTATACTTAAACTTGTATATAAGAATATTATCAGGATGTATATACTTATAACCGCCAGTAGTTTCTATCGATCAAAGTTGCGTTTCCGCGACGATTGAATGTAATAATAATATTCACAGATAATGCGCGATAACTTTGCTATTATCTTATCTAATGGATAAATTTGTTATAAAAGTTGCAAAAACCACCAATTTTTCAGCAAAATACAGTGAAATTTAATATTAGATGCTACATGCGCAAAAAGAGAAAAAGATATTAGTTTGAGATGTTTCTATGTTATTTTAACACATCTACTTTCCTTTAAATTATACAATATAAATTTACTCTTTATTATGTGCCGTATATATACTTGTAATAATACAAAATTTATTATATATAATAATATATTTTATAAAATTAATATAAAAAAAATCTCATATATCAACAAAGAACTTTCCGTTATGATAAAAAGTAATTTTATGAAAGTATATATATATATATAAATACAAATATTGGATGGTTTGATGAAAGATTAAATTCAACGTTAAACAATCATTTCCATATAGCTTTATGAGCAATAAAATTATGTCTTTTGCAATTTTTTTGCGAATTTTAACTATAAATCTTTAGAAACCCATGTTTTTAAATATCAAATGTTCTTTGATATATTTCGTTATGTATAAACTTTTAGTGTGTATGTATTTTATCATTTCGTACGTTTAATAATAAAATATAATCTCCGTGCAACAAGATTTTGAGGTGCATAATATCGGATTCCGATTGCAAATGTAGTTTCGCGAGTGTGTTTGTGAGAAGAATTATGACACACACACACACACACACACGCGCGCGCGCGCGCGCGCGCGGTGTGTGTATATATACATATGTATACATATGTATCGAGATTCACTTGCATGCTAACCCTTAGTGCGCAGAAATTCGCTTTTCATCTTCTCAGCCAATTTTTAAAATATCCTCATCTTAATCGGCCGCTTATTGCGATGCGATGCCTCGCACGAATTAACGACGTAGAAAAAAAGAAAAAACAACGTGAGACATCAAAGCAAACTCCACATATATGAGGACGTGAACGGAACCGGTAATTGCTACGATCTAACGATCGATCGCAATGGCACTTTCGTTGTTTGTACGAGTAATTTATTATTGAGCGTTACCTCGTTAAGCAACGGGACGAGCGCGCGGCATTAACGAAAGCGCGCGGCCTCCGTGTAGTGGCTCTTTAAGATGGCGTGTCGAGGGCCTATAATTCCGATGTACGTACAGCGCTTCGTGGCTGCACGGGTCACCTTCATCGACCTACTATGATAATTGTCTAACATATTCCTCCTTTTTTCTCCGAACATCGCTAGGAACTCATCCATCTTCCGCCGAGCGTCGGACAGACATCTCGCTACTCGTGAATAGCATGCTTTTTGTTTGGCCGTGGAAATGTCAAAGTCACGGGAATGTCCGTTAAATAAAACGCAAAATAACAATCCAACATATCGTCGAGCCTTGGAGAACTCTTATTTGTTTTATGCAATGAAGATTTCAGATTTCATTGTTGAATTGTTTCGTAGTGAAACAGACATCTCATTTCGAAGCATTTGTACAAATCATGGAAAAATCTATTTGAGAAATTTCTTAATTTTTTAGATATCGTTGGAGTTCAATTTTTTATAAATAAATTAAAGCACTTTTAAATGCAAATTTAAAATGGATTTAATTATCATTTGAATTTTCTATCCTTTTTCCACTTACGATCATGGACAAATAATTAAGAGCTACTCATTCCAAATTTGAAAAAGTATTGAAGAAAATAGAAGACTTTAATAAAATAGACACTTTATAACGCATAAAAATTCTATCCTTTAACTTCAACAAGAAATACAACAAGAAAACAGAATCTTCCATATTCTCTCAGACAAAAAAGATGTTAAATATTAAAGAGAAATCTTTTAAAATGAAAACTTATTCGTAAATCTATAAGCCAACCTTATTTAAAAACCTAAAATTTCAGACAAAACTATTTGTCAGAAAAAGAAAATTTTTTGAAGAGACAATTTAAAGATAAAAATCTCTGAATTGCAAAATAACCCGAAAATGTTTTGATTTCTTCAAGTAAACAGGTATATATAATAAATAGAATCTTTAAGAATTCTCAATTTTTATAGACAGCGAACATCATGCATTTGGAAATCGTTTAGAGATGATCCATGTACGAAGAAATCGGAAAAAAAAGAAAATTTATTATAAGATATTGTAGAATCGAATTGAAAAGTTGAGGCGATGAAATCTGTGATTATTAACATGTGATTATTAACACTTGCGCATCGACGAATGGCGCGATATTTCTTACGGCCAAAGATGTATAAAATAATTAAACGTGCATCCCCTGTATATCAACCTACATGCGATCTAAGGGACATAGAATGTCCGTGTGTGGTTCCTAACAGCAATAATGTCACGTTGTATCGCATCGTATATTCATACTCATTGTGATTTAATTACAAATGGTCTCTGACGGCTCGAAATAGTGTAAACTTTTTGATACTCCGATCGTACGAGTTACAAATAAATATCTGCGAATTAATCATTCTCTCGAAAATTGAATTTGCGTTTGTGCGCACTGTATCTCTAATAAAACAAATTAATTGACAAAGAATGTAACTGTAATTAATTGATGAAGCGAATAAATAATATATATAATGTTATAGCGCGTGACTGTAATTCCCCTGTTGTTCCCGACAAATTGGAAAAATGGAAAGATCAAGGTTAATAATTTTTCGCTGAAGCACGGCCGTTTATGCAACGTCGTGAATCGCCCTAGATTTCATATTATTGTAAATAGATGGCAAATGTCGCGCGTGTCCGACGTTCCATTTACCGATCTACGTGCATCGACGCAATTCGGTCGTGATTTCGCGATCGCTTGATCTCACTCTCAGATTTGTGCTTTCTGATCGCGTTTGAATTACTGAAAAATTTAGTAACGACCTTCCACGGCACGTGTAATCTCCATGGGCATCATTATATGCGCGATACCGATATATCAGCTCGCGCGTGCGCGCGCGCGCGTGCGATTCTCATCTAAAAATAACAGACCACACGCAAATAGCTTGCATATGCATTGGGCCTAACAACACGTTGCTATTTACGCTCGCTTGAAAGTAGGCCAGTCGAATTAGAATTACCTCCGTTAACAGAGTAAATTTCTTTTATCGTTTAACATCACTACGCACAGGATAATACGCTTACGTTATGTTCAACTGGCAATTTTGAAACTCACAAAAATGTATTTTTCGAAAAAATTAATTAATTCATAATTGTGCAACGATGAAAGCTAAAGAAAAATTTAAATTAAATATAATTAATGTAAAACTGTTTTAAACGTGATATATATAATTTTAATAATAGATCTAATTCTTTCTTGATTTAATTTTAATAATCAATTCAATATTATTTCATTGTATAGTAATATAGTAATTGAAGTAAACAACACATCGTAATTGAAACAAAGGGAAAATTATGATGCAAAAGAAAGGAACTCTTTAAAGAGAAATTCAGTGACTGGGGATTACATTTTCAGCTACAACTCGATGCGGCTAATGTAAACAGACGGAGAGAGTCTCCTCCGCAGAGTTTCTCTCGAGATTGAATGATTTTTATCCCTCTCCTCCGTTATCCTCCTTCTTCGATCACATTAACATTGGATTAGGAATAGTAAGATAGATAATAACTGGCATCGTAGCACCGATCAATAGGATTACTCGAGCAATTAAATATTTACAGTGACGTTTCGTGCAGCGCGACTTCATTAGTCGGCTGTCTAACGATTGTATAAACGACGCGACATTAAAGCAGTACGAAGACCACATTATTCGCCACGATCATGCAACGATTGTATGCGCTTTAGCAGCAACGAAAAATTTGAAAATTTATTTCTTCATATTGCTGGATTTTAGAAAGAAAGAAAAGCTTATAAATTTTAGGATTATTTCGTGAAAAATTGTGTGAAATACTGCGATATTTTGTAAAATTATATATTTTCAAATATCGAAAGAATCTTCACATGCGCTTTTCAAAGTTATTGCAAGAATTAAAAAAAAAAAGAAATATGAAAGATGAAAATCATGTGTATATGGCGTGATTAAAAAAGTTAAAAAGATCTTTCTAAAATAACCGCCAGCTAACTGTTTTTAATAACTTAATCATGCTTTTAGAATGTTGTTTCTCTTAAAACTAAATATTAAAACATGAAGCAAGCACAAATAGAAAAATATACAACTGTCCGGAAAATAGTTGTTAAGACAGATTATGTGGATATTTTCAGTATGCAGAAAAAATATATAGATATATGTTTTTAAAATGAATGGTCCGTTCGACACGACGGGCACAAAATGAAAGACGCTTCCGACTGTAGCGTTTTAACTTTTGCGTCGTCAAAAGTTCGATAGCGCGACATATTATCAAGAAACCTCGCGTGTTGCAATAAAATGCGTGTAAAAGAATTTTAGCATATTATAGTTATTTGCACGTTTATCTCGGGCAAACTTGGTTAATTTCGTGAAAATTGTGCAATTTCATATTAGTCAACTTTAAATAGATGCATCTTATCACACGTACGGCTATTCTACAACACGGAGATATCTCAAATTCAATTTCAGATACATAAGACATATAACGGTTACAGCGATAAAATTTTGATAAAATATTTTATAATTTCTTTATAAACATACAAAATAAAAAATTCCACTTTTCGTACATTAATATTTTTAATTATTATTATCTTGATTATTATTAAAAAAAAGAAAATTGAGTCCAAGTTAACTGAAGAATTTGACGTTAAAAAATAATGTGACAAATGCAGATAGTGTTAAAGCAATAAATGACAGAATACTATACAATACCGCGTATAAGACATAAAATAAAAGAAAAAAGAAATCAAATTTCAATTTCTCGCTTACTCGATCACTCGTTCAAAATCAAACGAAAATAAACGGAAAGCGTCGACGAGATGAAAAATGTGAGAAAACTTACGGACATATCAAATTTGCGACGATCGATTTGTCTCGCGGATACGTTGCCGCGTTTTGTTTTGATAATGAATTATTTAAAAGGCTGCGGTGCTTGGCGACAGTTTGAAAGAAATGAAAAACAGCCTATTGAATAATGCACGAATCCGCGAAGTTTTTCAATGGATGATGCCGGAGCAATAGATATACTTCACCGATGTATACCTATCCTGCCTTTGCATGACGCTAGACTGAAGCACAATAAATGTATATGTAATACTGTTCATTAATATCCTAGAACTATTTCTTATACATGAATAGAATGTAAAAGTCGAAGAAAATTGGCCAAGTTAATGATTAAATGAACAAAGACACCTAAATACAATACGACGGAGTAAAATACGATATTATAATAAGCTGCAATTGACTTTTATTGACCTTTCTGTCGCTATCGATATTTTACAAAGAAAAAATTTTTTCTTTCCACTTTCTTTCAGATATATAATGCAAACTCTATAACAATTGATATGATATATGATTTTATATTTATATATATATATATATATATATATATTGATTTCATAAGATAATAATGAGACAAAAATTTCTGCAAATATATAAGTAATGAGGATGTTATCGAGGCACTATAAATATTCTTGATGCATGGAAATTGAAGTAATAAATATTAATTTCGAGGAGAATTTGCTGATAAAATTAATCAATCTTATCGCAGCGTCACAATGAAAACACATTTTCATATACAGTCACGAATATACTTATTCCCATAAAGTTGTCCACGTATGTACGTTCTCCGAATATTCAAATACGAAAATATCATGTAAGATTCTTTATTTCACATCCTACATTCTAAGAAGTTTCAAATTGACTTTTTTGCGTTGTTTTTCAATAGAATATATTATAAAAATAAATTTAGAAAAGTACGCAAATATGCGTATCCTGATTGAATCTATTCTATTTAAAGTATACCAGAAGAATGCATAAAAAATAAAATAATTTATTATAAATTTCGATCTAAGACTTTTCTCATAGCAGTAAGCCTATTGGCCACATATAAATAATAAGCTATCACTTCCGCAAAGATTAAATTAGAAACTGTTTAATAAAGTTGTAGCGTATAATAAATTAAAAGTATTATAGAGAAGGGAAGAAAGAGAGAGAAAGAGAGAGAGAGAGATTAAAGTACTTTTAAAATTATAAGAAGTCAATTCGTATTTGTAGTAAAAAAAATTAAAAATTACAGCATCTTTATCATTGTATTAAAAATTAAACGCTTCATGCCCTTTAATTAATTGTAATTTCTATAAGAAAAATAGAAACAGTTAATAAAGTAAGTTTTGAATTATAAATTTAAGTTTTAAGATTTTGTCACTCAGAGTATGTAATAAAATGCGAATTGCTCGTGTCGATGATGAAAATATAAGTGTTAATATCAACCATCTCGCGAAGAATACACAAAACTCTTTCATCGATACTCTCGAGGTCAAATATTTTCAAGATATATTCGACTGTCGACACTTGTTTTATCGAATCAGGCCAATGATGAGCAATAAAATCCTATGCGAGATATCTGTTCTTTAACCAAAAATCAAGATTGCGCCCAATAGACAGACTGATTCGAGCGAGTGTTCGATTGCAAATGGGGGAAGTCCTCGACGTAATCGAGGATTTGGGGCACGCCAGGTGTCAAAGGCCACGACGCCAAAATCGATGCTTGCACGAAAAACGGAAACAGGAGGAGTCTCTAACGCAGTATTTTACAATCGTGTCTTTAATTCTTGATAGTGAACAAATGTACATATCCTGCTAAAGTCTTCGGGCAATCGTGTAAATTCATGTTTTTATCGTTGAAGAAATCGTCGAAGAATATATTAATTCGTTACGCAGAACGTAAGAAATGATGTTCTGTTCAAACAGAAATGAATACTCACACAGCAAAATGGTAGACAAAGCACAGCCAGCCGCCGGGATGTTCGAGGAATACGTAGAGACGCTCCTGAAAAGTCTTGCCCCTCTTATGATGGAACACGTACTTGGCCTTGAAGGCCTGATCGATCGGCAGGTAGATCGGATAATAAGGATCGGGCATGCCAGTCTGATCGGGACTTGGTGGCTCCTCTTCAGCGCCAGCCACGTCATTATCAATAATGTCCTCTTTGCTCTTTTTGCGCCGGTATTTCCGCTTCATGGGTGTCGGCACCCGCTTGTGGTGTGCCTCGCCGAAGCGCGGCGAGCGGAAGCGACGTAAGAAAGTGAAACGACGCGCGGGTGAAGGCGGTTCTTCCGCGTTCGCGCCGTTGTCTTCGGTATCCTCCGTCTCGCTGCCAGGCGTCTTCAACGCGGTGTCCTCCGTCTCGAGACCCTGCTCGGTCACGAGCTCGTCCTCGCTACCCTGGAGGGCGGCGTAAGCGGTCGCCACGCTGCACCGTTTTTCGGTGTGCCTAGAGCATTGGTCCTTGCTTCGTGGAAGACTCTCGTTGTCACCTGGACATTTCCAGGATTGATATTGGAGCCAGATTTGAAAGCCGAAGATTGCGCCGCGATTGCATCGTTGCTCGATCCTTGAGGCTCGTGAGAGTAACGCGATGGAATACGTCTTTCAAACTGAGAATTGTTCCATTAAATTCTCACGCGTTGCGAAGCAAAAACTTAGCTTTAACTGTATTATTATATGTAATATAATAATATCAATCATATGTTTCTATCATATGAGTAATTCGTGATTTTACATTTTACATTTTCGAGATTACCAATGTTTGCCAATGAAAGGATTCAATTGATAAATTCGGATGAGTAGAGAACGAGAGATAAATAGATAGATCAGTCATCGTGCACAGATTATTCAAATATTTGACGCATTCAGACTGAAGCATTTGCAATTCTAACCACTGGAGAACCGCGGAATAATAATATCCCATCATATAATATGCGCACGAAAATCCGCCTGTGATCGAGAAGCTTATTTATGAAATAGGATCAATAATAACATCTGTTGTTAAATGCATTCCTTTGAATAAAACATTTGAGAGAGAATAGCGTGAAAATTAACAAAGAAATTTAAACTTTGGTTAATGTTCATTAATTCTGCACTTACATAAAATCAATTTTTATTTCATTTTTTTTTTTTTAGTTTTTTATTATAAAAAGCAACCATTTTTAAATAAAAAATTTACAAATCAAGTAAAATATGTAATCGAGTAAAATATTTTTGTTTCTTTTTATTAAATAAGTTTTGTGCTATATATATATATATATATATACTAGGATATATAATAATAACACAGTTGTGATAATCACAATTATGATAATTTTCAAGTTTAACATTTAATGGCCACAAAAAGAGTGCACTCGCAAGAGATGAAACAGCAAGCGCAATTATTACCGCAGCCAGTTCCAAGGTCTTCATTCAGCTTTTTTGAAATGAATGACTCGCCGTGAAAGTTTTTTAATCCTCAATAGCAAAGATCGAAAAACTGAGTAGGTTGTCCCGAAAAGAGACACGAATGCCATTTGGTTGTTATATCTTGCTCGAAAAATAAAAGAGATGCATCTAATATTGAAGAGAATGCCAGCCGGTGCGATTAACATTGATGTCTATAAGATGAAGTAACGAAACATCAGTTGTTGTACATATGCGCTTTTCTCATGTCTTTCCACATTATGATTGTCATACTGTATCGGGGACTGTATAAGCAGTCTTTGTATAAAGTTCAGTGGCGCACACACTTTAATCGATCTCATTAATATTAAAGCGCTGTAATAGATTCAAAATTTTCATATTTACACGGAAAAAAATCATGTATTAACAGCATTAACCAACAGCAGTCTACTTGTAAACAATCCTGTTAATTCAAATAATTATTAATGAAACAAATACGCCATGCTCTTATTTCAATAAAATGTTATTTGTTTCATTTTTTCTGTACAGAAAATATTTATATCATTAATTATTCTGAATAAAACGTCAATTTTATCTCTCATCAAAAAGCTAGTGGCAAAAAGTTGAAATTTGATTAAAAATTTTTTAACTATTTTCAATTCTCTTAAAAGTTCAACGTATTACGAAGAATTAATGATGATTATACGCAAAATATTATCGCACTATAGTGTAGCGTTATAACATAATATCTATCCTGTGTACAGCAGGTATTATTGGGAAGGCGGAACAATGGAAACCACAAATCCGACTGCTTTTGTACGTTAACGCGAATGAATTGTCCACAGAGCTCTATTTATAAAAGCATTTACCTCTCTCGTCGTTTCTCTCTTCCTCTCAAAGGACGAGACATTAAAACTCCGTCAGATGAACTGATCCGAACTGCATCGCGGATCGAGCCTCGAGCCTCGAGTATCGAGCGGAGAGACACTTTCATCTCTCTCCCTCCCTCTCTCTCTCTCTCTCTCTCTCTCTCTCTCTCTCTCTCTCTCTCTCTCTCTCTGGTCGAGCAGAAGTCAGGCTTCGCAATTCTGCCTTTTTCGCTAAGCTACGCGAGTTCACGAGCTATGCAAATTCTCGCTTTCGGCCGGAAGGGATATTCATCCGTCGCGCGCAAAAATATATGCATACGTATGTCGTCGCGTTTTAAGTCGCGTTTCTTTCTCATTTCGTACGCATTTTGCAACAAACGTTCGTTCATATTACTATGTGATACTTTATTAATTGAGAAGAATGCATAATTAATACTGTGGAATGTGTGAACAAATTCTCTTTGGCGAAAAGCTTCTGAAAGAAATATCATTTTTAATATGATTTTACACGATTCTTAAATTGATCTTATAAACGGCAAAAGACTGTAACAATACTAGAACTGTAGACATACTAGAAAATGCAAAAAATAATTATATTTAAATGCATAGTTACATAAATATATATAACAAACGCATTTCTTATTATACGACAAATTTAAATTTTCGATTTTTTTCCTTTTAACGAGATGAAAGAAAAAAACTTAAAAGGTTTATATTCTATTTATATAATTTTGTCAATTATGCTTATTCTGTTAAATTTAAATTATTTTAACTGATTCTTCATTTCCTTGCGGATCGCAGAACTGGAATTTAAGAGAGTTTCAGTTAATCACAGTCAATCAACTCGCTAAATCACGTTGACGAAATCGACAAATTGTGATATAAATATTCCGTGCAACAAATGCAACACGTGACTCAGAACATTAGGTTCACCTAACGCTCGTTCGCGAGATTACTTAGGGCTCGCACGATAACAATATATATAATGAACACGAATCATACTGAGAATTACGACACGACGCTTCAATATCGTATACCTGAATAACTGCATTTTTTATTATTTGGATGACCCTGGCAGTTAAAGTGACTCTGGGTGTGCGACTGATACGAATGTCGATACTGCTGTCGTTGTTGTTGCTGCTGCTGATTAATTGGCGACTTGAGGACACTCAAAACGAGGTCCTCGCGGGAAGGTACGATCCGCGTAATCTGCCGGCTTTGCCGGAAGAGAGTTTCCTGTTCGCCGCGATTCATCCTACGGCCAAGACGACGACGTTGGAGATAAAATCCTGGATACCACTCGCGTCTCCCCCGTCCTGGACCGCTACCTAGCATAACGGCGTGCAACATCCCGGTTCCAACTTTCCGGTTATGATCGATGAGCGGCTCCTTGTCTGCCGGACGATCGTCCGATCACGCGACTTGTCCATGGTCTCCGAAATTACGAATCACCGAAATTCGCACTCAACATGACAATCGTCCGTAGATGTGAAATATCGTATAGCACTACCGGAAGTTTAATAGTTTGATCTTCGCGATACGTCGTTCATGTGTGGATTATTCATCTTAGGACAATAAAGAATTTATTTTGCCCGTCCTACCTTGCGTTAGAATTTTCGTTGTCGCTGTCGGTATAAGAGAAAAAAAGAGATTCGTGATCCTATTACCTTTTCTCTCTCTTGAGATTATTCCCTTACGACATCGGATATCGTCAAGAAGCTTATTCGATCTAACCGTCATCGCCGGAATTATTGGTCGCGTTTAAGACGTAGCGTGATATGCTTTCGTATTCGGCATCGTCAACTGTCGTTCTCGAAAGTGCTCGTTAAAGTTCTCTATTTCGAAGAACAATACGAACAAATAGACATCATCCGATCAGTGGACAGTTGAATTGTCTTTGGAATTGCCTTTCTCACGTTTGTGCTCTCATTATTGCCGTCTATCGTACAATTTCACGAATTCGCGTCTTTTTCGACGCCTCGGTCCTTCCGTAGGTCTCACGGATCACCGCGCTTCCCTCGTTGGTTCCGCTCGACTTCGCGGGATGAACCTCGTGACAGAATCACCCGTGTTTGTCGAAGCTATTGCTTTCGAGAGACATGAAACGATTACGGACGTTAAATGCAAGTACTCGACGACCGAGTCATGCATAATGTTCGCGATATGATGCTGAAATTTCTCAGGCAATTCTCGGAGAGAAGAATTTAGAGATGTGCGCCGCAGACGAGAAGGAGGAAGAAACAGTAGCGGAGAAAGAGAGAGTGAGAGAGAACGTTGGAGAGAAAGGCAGACGGGAGAGTAAGAGACTCGGAAATATTCTAGTTCTGGTTTCTAGAAGATGGATGTCGAACGCGAGCAGACTATCGGGACCTCGCGATCGATCTTACCTACGGAAATCCTTCGAGTATTTATTCGAACTAATACGGTAATGAAATTCCATCCCGCGATTCCCTCGAGTCTCCTTTCGGTTCGAAAAATATCTCTCTTTCTCCGCTCTGTACGCGAATAATCGTTGCTTAAACTACGTCGCAAAATATATGTATTATTCTCGATGTCTCCGATGATCTCTTTTCCTCGACGTTGGTGCAATCGCCGTTACTGCAATTGTCCAGATCTTTTCCTTTCATCCATTTATCGCTCCGAAAGGGCAACGCTGCTAGTAATCTCACTTCGTGACAAAAAGACTATTTCATGTTGACTGTTTCTCTAAAACCGTCCAGACAATAGCGTAGCCGCGACAAGATCTAATATCTCCAACAACATGTTACTTGCGCTCGTGCAGTAAAATAAAATTTGTGAAAGCGCTTATGCAAGCATCGCTCGCAAATCATTACCGAGGATTATAACTCAAAAATTGTATAGTATATCCTCGTTATTTCTTGATCTTTCATGTTCTTTATCTTGATGATTTTCTTCTTAACAAAAAATAGGAGCTTTTGACGATCAATGATTTCTCAATCCCAAAATTATTTCTTTATGAATACACTTGGTTCAATTCTTCCCGAGAAAAAATGAAACGATTAGTCGCAGCATTAGTCGCTGCTTTCCTTAATGCACTTTATGATTGCTTCGTTTATTGCTTTTAGAGTTTAACGCGAAATCACAGAGGATCACTGATGTGTGTAACAGAGAAATTCATGCACCGTAGACTTAATTCTTCTTAACGCCGCAAAGTCGCGTCGGGAAAACCCTTAGCTGCCTAAGCAGTCATGAAAACAGAATCAACAATGTTTATCTTAACGTTTCCCGACGTCTATAATACAACTATATTGCCACAAAATCCGACAACTCCGATGCGAATTTTGACCGTGCCATGTCATTCATGCGCGATATCGTCGTGCATTTTGTACACGTGTACCATATAGAGTCTCGATTACAAAGTCCCGACGCGTTCGTCCGTGACAATGAACTGTCAAATCGCAGAATTACCGCGTGCCAAGCGAATGGCAAGGCAAGAGCATCTTTTGGCCTTTCACGACACCGCGCGATAAAATTGATTGCATTTGGTTTTCAGATTTCTCTTTCTCTCTCTCTCTTTCTCTCCCCC
>JANQDE010000042.1:222647-278608 GCA_037157785.1 Cephalotes varians | reverse complement strand
ACACACACACACACACACACACACACACACACACACATACTTATCACATTGTCTTATAAATGCTCAATTGTTGAACAACGAACGCGGAGAGAATTATGAAGTTGAATGCGAAAAATGTGCACTGGCTCGTAAATGATTTTTGCGCTCGGTATCTTGAATGAATATTTAAAAAAAAACATTTTATAATTAGACGGAAGACTTCAGTCTTAAACAACGTCGGGAAAAAACTAACCAAAAAAAATAGCCGAAAAAGGTAATAACTATGATCGTTCAACTGAAACATTACAAGTTCGCGCAAAGTAACGACGTTTTTCGCCATCTGAAACAAACATCGATCGCAACGGTTGTCCTATCAAAAGACAGTTCTTCGTGGTCGTAATAAGGAAGAGGCTCGAAACTTGAAATCAGCTTTCAAAGTAATTTCGCAGGCAATCGGGAATCTCGCGCTGCTGAATAATTTAGTCTAGACCGAAGAGAGAGAAAGAGAGAGAGAGAGAGAGAGAGAGAGAGAGAGAAAGAGAGAGAGAGAGAAAGAGAGAGAGATTAATATAATTATATTTAACTTATTTAAGTATTGCAATAAATTGCGATCTATGAGGGAGAATTGGTTTAAAGGTGCTATTCAAATTGTCTCCTTTTTAATAAGAAAATATTATAGTTTTTATTCGGTTTTTCAATCATCTTTTGAAGTTAAAAAAAAATATAATAATCATGTATACCTCTAAATTATTTAATATATATGTGTGCACAATATACACATCACGCAAATAATTTAAGAAGAAATGAATAATGCCTCGTGTATTAGTTTCAATAATTTATTAATAATTCAATTTATATATTTCAATTTATATATGTAGAAAATATAAAAGAGCATTACTTATATAAACGAATTTACTTTCGCTGAAAATATTTAACTATATAATAATTTTCCATTATATTAATACATTCAAACCTGAATGTATAATTTCCAAAATTTTAGCGAAAGATCCGGTTTGTAGAAAAAGTAAAGATAAGAAAAAGAAATATACGAGAACGATACGAGTAAGTATAGCTGCAAGAATTTATTATACAATTTACGAAATATCTCCAAAATTAACTAAGGTTTACCAGAGTGTAAAATGAGAATCAGCTCTTCGCACTTTGAACGGAAATGGTAAAGAACGGAACTTTCTGATACGATAACGCTATGTTTGCAAAACACAATGTCCGTGAATGTACGCATCATCCGAACAATAATTCGCTTGTTCGATTGATTTCGACGTCCCACTTCGTCTGACGCATGACGTCGCTACTATGTACCCACGTCCGGACGCGGATATGTTTGCGCGCAAACCTGCAGCTAACTGCACAAACATTTCAACCGCAACATAGCCCGATCAAGCGGCCCACTAGTTACCTTCTTGCATTAATATTTGATAGAAAATATTACATGCTTCTATTGATGAAGTTAAAGTGTCTGTAAAGTTATGTCTAAAATATATGAAAAATAATTAAAGAAGATCTTATAATTTTCTTAGCTTCTGCGTTAATTCTCTAAAAGAACCAATTTGCTATTATCTAATAATTATTTTAAAAATTATTCTTTATTATATAGATTTAATTTTTAGATTTTATTATTATATAGAATTTAATTTTGTGCTTGTATACGTGGAGGTTAAAGGAGTGCGCTTGTAGAGAATCTTAAGAATATTCAAACCGGTACGAACCGGCGTATGTATGATACGATATGCAAAGCGTATAGTTTTATTAATTTCAATCGTCATTTGAGCTTCTTTCAATTAAATATTGATCATTAATTTAATATAAAATAATTTTTATTGTTCGCGAATATACTTTTGACAAGCAAACTGTTCCATTTATAATTGTACACGCGTTTGACCGCGCGAACAAGATTAAGGATTAAATTTTTCGATACCGTCTCGTAAGAAGATGAAAACTTTTTCATTTAATTTTTACTCTCTGTGGCTTTAGCTCGGGAAAAAACCGGGCTTCTATAGCATCTAACGCGCGTATTCGCATCGACGCAATGTTGTTCGACAACAGGAGGCAGCTTTCCGAAGTGAATAAATTTGCTCGCTTTTGGGATTCGTGGGAAAATAGATCCTGCATTCCATCGGCGCTATCACGATGCGATACGTCGATGGAACGAATGCAAAGTTGTATGCAAACAAATGCATTTTCGGCGTGCCGTACTCCGATGGAACGTCCTGCATTTGTTTACGCGCAACTTGCTTTAAATTCGTGTAAAGCTTCGTATCGAATTCGATGAAACGTGGACTGAAACTTGCCTACTATTTGAGCAATTCGCTCGCCGTTACGAGCGCTGTTTGTGGCGCTCTCCTAATATCACTATGAGCTTATGAGCTCAAGCAAGTAATGCTCATCCAATAAATGGCACCTGATGAAAGGATTGTAGCAACCTTTTGGTAACTATGGCAACGAGCTGTGTGCCAATCAATAGGAAAAGAGGATTACGTTAGCCCGCGCGTCTTTCGTTCACTAGCCCTCCCGATAGTTTCTTGTTAGGTATTGAACTTCAAAAGACCGATAGGAGTCAGATTCGCTCGGAAGTAATCATCCGCAACATCGAACTGACAGCCTGAGATCTTTCCGCAAAAAATGGGTAAAGATGTCAAAATATAAAAATATGGATAAGTTTCCAATAACACTAAGATAAAATGAACAAAATGTTTTTGACTGGTCTCACAGCTAGACATACACCGCTTCTTTCACATTTTGATCAGTGGAAAATTGTATTCCACGTACGGACGAACGTTTTAAGATATCTATTGTAACACGATCAATTCATATATTATTTATATGATGATGAATAATGTGATTTTAAAGAAGATATTTCGAAGGCAATTTCAGTGTGAACATTCAAGTCATGATCATACGAGAATGGAAACATATATACGCGAACATATATACGCGAACGTGCTGGATATAAGCTCTCAATTGGAGATCATGTTATGTCGAAGGATAGAATATAGAACAATTTTATATTCTGGAAAAAATATCCTAATGTCTTAATATAGCATAAAACTTGTTAATTTTAGCAGAACAAAAATATTTGACTTTTACTTAAAATACTCTTGTATACAAATATAAAAGATATATAATATTCTCATTTTCAAACTTATTTCATGATTCATTTTATCCAACTTTAAATTCTTCGAAAAAGGAAGTTATAAATAAATACATCTTAAAAATCTCGCATTTATAATATATAATAATATATTTAATAATATATTTAAAAAAAAATTTTAATAGTTTTAATTAAAACATTTCTGATATTTATTTAGTATTTTCGATTTTGTACATGTCTGCTTACAATACGAAATAATTATATCTTTCGAACATTTCGAAAATACATCAACGTATATTTTTCAAATCTGAATTTCTCAGACTAATTAGCTTGAATAAAATAAATTTTACTTTTCCAATTAAATAGAAAGAGAAGAAATACAAAAAAAGGAAGAAAAATAAAGGATAGTTTCGCCTTTCTAAATTGAACAAATTTCACCTGTTTGTGGAAGCAGGATTCTATCTCATTTAAAAGAATCTTTGGTAACCGGCTTCAATATATATATAATAAAATACATTCGTATCTGTTTAATTTTAGAATTATCTCTATTAACGAATATATAACGTTTCAACTTGACGGAAATAAATCTCGAGTAACTCCGAAGTAACTTCCTTACGAGACTGCGAAACTTGTGCCGTCATTAATGCCACAATATTTCGAACGAACTGAGCCTGACATTATCAAATATGTCCTACTCAGAGAACGCAGGCGAACCTTATCGACGCAAAGTTTCCAGTCTCGTGCCCTCGAAAAAGGGTTCCGGCCTTAATCGCGACGAGTCCACCGTGTCGCTTAGTCATATGCATTTCTATAGAGTTGCCTCGACTTCTGTACACTTCTGTCTGTGCTTTTCCACTCCGACGACACCCACGTTTGACAACGATCTCTTGCAAATCCGTTAAATTCCGTCACTGTATCTTCTCGAAAAGATAAATCGGAAAATGTCAGAACACACAAAAAAGCGAAAATTTGGGATTAACTAAACGAGAATAATGCATTTTTAACTAAGATTTATTTTTTATTTTCTAGAATTTCTTATTATTAGTTCCTCTCAAACTTAATTACCACAAAGAGATGTTCACATTATATTTACAATAATTTTATTTTAATTAAATCAACGTGCAACGTTTGAAAAACTAAGGAATCATAGTACGGTCTGGCAGAGCGTGATACGAGCATGATGTACTGTTCGCTCGAGAGACAGCTTAATTGATCTCTCGGGTAACAAGACGGTAATAAATCGGTAATCTAGAAATCCGTAGCGAGTAAGATGAAAGCGGAGATACACAGTGACTGATCTTTCGAAAACGAAGATTATAAAAAATAGCAGAGAAGCAAGCGCGAATAAAATGCAGGTAGCGAAGATAATCGAGCAAGAATTTGATGGCTGAATTGTACAACGAAATCGTTCTATGCGTGATTTATGAATATTGGAGTCTTCTTGGAAACATAATCCATAATTCACTACAAGCGAAAACTCATCAGCCTAAAATTAATTGAATCGGTTTTTTTCTACAAACTCGACGGGTCGACATTTAAATTGCGAACCGAGTTTTTATTGACGACTTGTCTGAAAAACTTTTTCGATATAACATCACCAAAGGCTAAGGAATAATTCATAACTAAAAATCTTACTTTTACTATTACATATTAAACGAAAGTGTTTTTGTTTGCGATTCAATCTGTCTTTCCACAAGATTTAATTCTTATCAATAAGAATTGAAAATAAACATTGCAAAAGTAATAGATTATTCGTTTAATCCGAATAAACGTCCTAACATTACGGATATATTTCTTTTTTTGTATTTTTGTCATTTTTCTAGTTTTTATCACTATTGTTCTCATTATCGTCGTTATCATTCTTGTCAGCATAAGAAAAGTCATCATTTCAATTTGAAGTTGTTACCACAAACCGTGACACGCAGTTTCGCGTTGTCGTTCGTCGTTCGTCATTCGTCAATCATAAAGAAACGCATTGTCGAGGATCATGAACGAAGGATAATAAACGCCACGAAAGAGGTTATCAGTCGCGCTCAGACAGCATCCCACGCGGATGCTTCGTCACCTTTTCCTCGCCGAGAGATCCGACATCGTGTCACCCACTTGTCACAAGCAGGCTGCACGCAGCCGGTGCAAGTTGTTCGTTGCGAAATGCTAAATACCGCCGACGTGCCGCGCGTCTATTTATAGAGTCGACACGATCGATAGACACTCGCTGCAGAATAGAGCGAGCGACCGAAGAGAGGGAGAGAGGAAGGGAAAAAATATAAAATGAGTGAAGAATAAAGAAGAAATGAAAGTACGAGAGGGAAAGGTAGGGTAAGAGAAAAAAGAAAACAACGAGACGAAAAAAAAAGAAATGAAAAGAGCGAAACGCTGATAAATGAAAGAAAAAACGGAAGTAGAACATGTTCACTATTCTTGGCAATTTCGATTCTAACTCTTTAACTAGTGTGAGCTTATTATTAATCGACAACTTGGCTCCTGAGACTCGAAATCGGTGATCTTTTATTGTTTGATTCTTATTGTTAGAGTGCGCACTGGCGAGTGCGTTTTCTATTTTTAAGGAATGTGCGATCTATGCGTAGCGAAGTAAGATGTCATGCACAATGCTTTATAATTTGTGTTCTTACTTTTAATGATGGATTCTTTAATTAATTCGTTATCGACTTTTGAAGACTATAATTTATTTGAAGACTATTGTTTGTTTTAAAAACTCTTTTTGTTCCAATTTCGTTTATTTCGCTTATTAATTCAAAAATTAGAAGTGAAAAAGTGAAGGTGTAGAATAACTCGATAACTGTTATCGCTAAGGAAAGATCGATTCTCGAAAGAAAAACTCCTCAGAAATAATTTCTTATTAAAATTAAAATTGCAGTTATAAACTGTAATGTCCTTTAAATTTTACATAATTTTATATGTATATATACTGATTTTTTATTTTTTTCTATTTTTTTAGTAGATTCATGACGTACGTTATCACAAGACTGCGATCCAAATGACATTCCATCAAATTAAATTCAGTATCAACTCATTTCATATAGTATGTGAGCTAAAAATTATTTTTAAACTTATCAAAGAAACGTTAAAGATAAAAATTTTTTTCCTTTTGATCATAGTTGCTCCGACAAGTAACTTCCTTTTTAATCATATTTTTCTACTTTCATAAATAAATGTATCTAACTGAATTTTTAATGTTTTATCCTTTTTTGCCGTCGGCTTCTTTAAACTTCATTCTTGATACTATAATCTTTTTTTATATATTAAAATTTTTTATATACCAAAGTTTTCTTCTCCGAAGAAATTCTTTTTACTAAAGAGTTATCTTTTTATATAAAGACATATATTTTATTTTATTCTTTATTTTTATTTATAATTGCAAAAAGATATTCGGTCATTCTGAAATATTCCATCATACATATATCCCACAATAAAGCGAGCCGCGGAATAGAACCCACAAAACGACTCAAGTCGATCAAAAGTCGTTTGACATTAACAATATTTACGCTTCAATTGTGATGTAAATTGAACCAACTTTGAGCAGTGTTTTTCTATTTTTCGTACGATCTCTAATTGTATACGTTCTAATGCGTTCAAATCTCCATAACAAATCTATCTCCGACGAAAAGCAAAACGACAATCACGTAACAAAATTTTTATCACATTTGTAATATTATATTTCAATTCGATATCGAGCCGTTTTTTATCCTCAACGTGGAAGTTATATTCCGCATTCTTAGTCCATAACTCACATACCAAAAGAAATCGGAAGAAAAAGTGCATAAAGCTTGAAGTTCAAAACTGCTTTTCTAGAAATTTCATTCTTTTTAAGTAAGAGGAATATTGGGGCAATGAAATATTTCTCATTGTGCAAAATAAAGGTCAAAGCAGATTTTCGTTTCAATCTACTATGTATGAATCGTACACGTTTTATTCCTAATTTTGGCATAACTATTTCTAATTAATGTTTCTTTGTCAATTAAATCAGACGTTGATTTGATAAAAATTAATTACATACAATCATCCTATTTCCATAAAAAATAATGAAATTTCTTTTGTAAAATTGTTAAATAATTTGACTAGTAAATAGAAAAGATATTTTTTATCAACAGAATATTTGTGTCAAAACTTTTATTTATTAATTTTTAGATAACAGCGATTCATGACTCGACTTTCTTATATTTGATAAGAAAAAACGTGTCAAACGAGCGCTGAACAATTTTTACGTTACAGAACCGAATAGAATAAAAATCGTTCGAAATTGACAAATAAAAATTCATGATAAAATTTATATAATCTCTCCCTTGTATAATCGCAACAAGGTTCGCAGTTATGAAATAGATTATAACTTGTTTGGTCAGCGACGTAGCGTTTATTATGTATGCGTGCGCGATGAAAATGACTTTGTAGCGTACGCGACAGCATCTTGAACCGCCGGGTCACGCGGATGGAAGTAATCGATATTTCAAGTCGATATCTCACGGCAAGGCCATGCTACGACCCTTCTACATTATTGATATTTGACGGACGGCCTTTGTGAAATGTAGTGTCCCGCTGTTTGCGGGTCACCAAGCCTTGGCGTGCCGACGGTGTCACGACAGTTTTCTCGTTGCACGCTGCTTGCTTTTTCCTCCTCTTTCTCTTCTTCCTATTTATACAGACGCATCGACATGCACCTTCTCGGTAATGCACTCGATCATGAGATAGACTAGCACTTTACATCATCGTGAGACACGCGCGCAAAGATGGAAAGGTTAATTCTGTACTTTTTTTTCGGCAAACGATGGACCAGACGAATTTATCTGTCCTTTAACAATCTGTGTATCTTTTCCGTTTCCTTTTCAATGTCATTGAATTTCTTCATGCTCAAATACATTTTGGAATTTTGTATTCTAATTTTTTTGATTCCTTCTAAATTTTTAAGTACATATGTATATATACAATATGTATGTACGTGTAAATTTTATTAACGTTTAAAAAGAGTTTTACACAATTTCATTTTCTTAGAAAATATCAAGTTTATGATTATTTCTACATTCATAAAGATTAATGTTTCATAAAAAAATGCTTAAATATATATAAAATATATATATATATATATTTAATATATATATAAAATAATGAAAACTCTTTGCCAATGTTGTTCTACAATTGCCTGAAAATTTTTTTCTTTTGATGATGAATTTTCAATTATCAGGATCGCGAAGTCATCGCAGCTTAAATAAAGCCTAAAAGCCTGACAGAGTGATAAAAATTTCACCAAGTTTCTAGCCAAAAGAGATTTAAAGGTAGATTGTTTTTCGGCATTTGTTTCTATGTATGTGTCGCAGAGATGATGCGACATGAAAAACAAATTCTTTAGATACGGGAATTGGAATTTTGCCGATTTATGACTCGAGTTGCATGTTTCTCATCGGCACAGCTGTGACTCAACACATTGATCGATGCAACTCCTTCGCCTCTTTATTGCGTTTACAACAACAAACATGCATGACGATAAACAATGACACTTAAGTAGCGGTTGACCGCTTCGCTTCAATAAATATCGACAAACCATATTTTTTCTTATTTTTTTATATTTATTTTTAAGAGACTTTTTGCGTATTTTTTAAAATATGTATTGTTCAAAGTTTTTCAATTCTCAATTTCACATTAATTCAGTTTGGACAGAGTAATTTTAAAAAGAAATATTTTTATACAGTAACAAATAAAATATTTCTGTTCTCCTAGGGAGACTGAGAAAATTTCATACTATGCTCCAGTTAGAGAGTATAAATTGTATAAATGTTTCTCGCGAGATAATAGAAAAGTTCATGGATTCAACGAGATCACTTTTTTTTCCTTTTAGTTGTGCCTGCGAGATGTCGTGCAAAAAACGCACTTGAGCGGATTGAAATATGCAAACATTTCGACGTTAAATATTCGCGATACGTATTATTCAAATTTTTTCAAATTCTATGTTTCATTAAATACGAGATATTCATTGTTTTCCTCTAAATATAATATCAATTAAAAGAAAAAATAAATAAAAAAATCTTTATATAAAAATGGAATCATAGTGAATTCATAGTAAATTCAATAGCAATATATACAATAGTATTATGTATACTTTAATTTTAAAAAATGATCTCTCTCAGAACTATGTAATTTTCTTTTCAGAAAATTTTTCTGAATTTGACAATTGTGACAAACTATTTAAAAACTGAATTGAAACAATGGCGTTTTATTCCGGAAGAAAAGAATTATTTCCACAAAGATAATCCGTTTTTGCTGTTTAACAATAAAGGAATTTCAGTCTTATTTAATTTCACGATTTGTTGCCGACTTCGTTTTACGAAACAAGCAATCTTTATTCCTAATAAGATTTGGTTTGAACGTTTTATCGCTCTAATAATAACCAGGATCAGCTTCTCGAAGCGTGTTCGGCTATTTTCATGGTATGGATCATATCTAGCTAAGTTATTGAAAAATAGAACGGACTGCATAAGAAAGGTCATGACAATTAATGACATTCGTCGACACCGGCTAAATATAACAATATTCCACGTCCACTGCAATGCGGAATTTGTGGGTTTCGTGCATAGAAGATTACAGTTAGATTTGTTCGTTACTGCGAACGATCACAGAGCGAAGAAACTCGTTTATTAGCACTCTTCACCGTCACGCTCCCAACAAGATTCTATTTCCATTTCCTTGCTTGCGTTTACAGCGATATGATTTGTCCCCATTTTGCAATATTTTGCAATATATTGACATATTAAAAATATCGACAAAACTCTATGAATATTCACGGCTATGAAATTCACCGCGGACTAGTATCACTTGTATCTTCATACGAGAATGAGTCGTATATTATTCGAATAAATTTTCTTCATTACACTACACTCGTGTTTCCGTAAATTTCTTTGTCTGAAAAATAGCAAAGCTCATGAAAAGAACGAGACGGCGAAAATGTCGCAGTGAAGTATACTAAAATAAATATTACTATAGTATTTTTATTGTCCCTAATAAAAAACCATTTATCACATTCATGCGAAATTTCGCTATTTTCTAGCTATTAAACAAAAGCATCATACATGGCAAGAGGTATAAAAACACAAGAAAATTATTTCGAACAATATAGTTTTGCGTCTATATGTGAAATATAATAATGAGAGAAAAATTGATATTGATCGTTAGATATTTTTTCCATCGCATATCCCTAGGATCGTCAGTGAACTTGCTCCTCTCTCATTTTCAACGTCGCCGAAAAGTGATTCATAATCATAATCTACGTTATTCCCCAACTGTGTACTTCGATATTTTATGTGGAAACTTTTTTTTAAAAATAATAATAAACTCTCTCTCCCCCTCTGGGCACCAAGTACAAACTGTAAATGACGTAACTCGTAATTCATCGCAAATAAACAAAGAAACGAAAAAAATTACTTTGATTTTTAAGACATAAATAACTACACAAAGATGTAAATAAAGAGAGAGAAAGAGTAAATACGCGGTTAGGATGGTTAGGTTAAATTATTAAAATTACCGCATGCGTTTCGTGTTCGTGTGAGACACATTTCGGCTGATAATATGTTTTACGAGTTGGAAATGCCACGAAAGGATGACACAAAATTACATATCGTTCTACATTTCGGCGTTACATGTTCAATGATAAGAATATGGAAATAAAGGAAACTTGCATTTTTTTTCACACCGTTGTTTCTTACGCAACGTGAAATTTACTTGATTTGAAAGAGAAGTTACACTATATATATATATAGTTACTTTACAATCATATATAGTTTATTATATATTGCAGATAAAGAATTTATTATTTCCAGAATTTATTATTTCTTAACAAATTATCGCGAAGTTATCAAAGTGTTATTATTAAGTTGAATTTATGATTCTTAATCCGTCTTTCAGATCGTGAAAATTTAAGTTTTTTATCATTCGAGGAAAACGTACATACAAAAAATTGTATCGAGAATCTCCGGCATATCTGTCTTAATTCTACATACCATAGAATTGTAACAGTAACATCAAAATTAACTAGTCATAATATTACGTACATATGTAAGGGGGAAATCCTACTTTTATCATAAAGTTGTTTCGTTTTGCCGCGCTCAATGTAGCACGTGGTGCAAGTGCAACGTAAGCCTCGTTACATCAATAATTGAGTTGCTACGGAGTGCACAAACGCGAAGCTTTATTTTCAAAGTGCGTGTAAATAAGGAAAACTTTTATGAAATGAATTTATCATTGTATCATGATTGATGTACAGCAATTTCATAGTAAAAAACTTTGAGGCATTTCAAATAATTTGTATATCAAGTACTATAATACTATAATATATCATAAATTTTATATTCTCCAAATTTACACAATATACAAGAATAACATTTTATAATGTAGGCATATTTTATATTTTGGTTTTGTTCCATTGTCGATTGTATTGTTGCGCGAACAGGATCATTCCTGTTCGATCTCGAATCTTCGTGCGAGGCGCGATACCGAACTTTTGGAAACGCGTGATTGATCCCGCGGAATCGCCCGATAGCGCTTAATTGGTTGGTGTCTAGGACCTCCCGCGGATATATAAGAGCGCACCCGAAATCAGCAGTCAGTCTTACTCAGTCCTTAGAGAATCTCAGTCTCAGTAGTTTCGGTGTCGGCTTCGTTGTCGGCACTATGTATTCTATTCAAATGTTGTAGTCACCTATTATTAAATATCTAATCACCTATAATAAGTATAAAATTGCACGATAAATTTGTAAGTTAAGCAATCTTTGAAAAAATAAAATAAAGAAAATCAAATTAAAATTTAGAAGAAAAATATTTAAAATTTAGATACTAAAATTAGCTTCAGAATACATAGAATACATCCCATATAGCACATAATATTGCAATAATATCGCAATAATATTGCAATATACTGAAAATATAATAATTATATTACTGTTATATTACTGCGATATTTCTGTGATATTATGTGCTATATGGAATATTAGAATACATTATCGAAATTCTTTGAATAAAAGTACGATATCATAACAAAACATGCTAAATTTTGTAAAAATTTTATTTTTTGCTATAATAATAATTTCATCAAATCTACTCTTAATTTATTTTAATATTTAAGAACACCAATAATTTTTAATGTCTTCAAAGTTAATAACTTAAAAAATTTGGAGACCATAACAACAAAATATATCCAATAGCAATGTTAAATTTATGTGTGTGTGTGTGTGTGTGTGTGTGTGTGTGTGTGTGTGATTTAAAAGATATATTTTACCTATCACAATAATTGTTTATTATAGTTTATGACGCAAAGTTGAAAAATGTCTATTAATAACATTATATAAATACCCTGAAATATAATCGAAAAATTAACGCATTAATTTCTCCCTTCGTAAGTGACATATTCCATGAATGATATTTCGATGATATTCCGAAGGAATCGATCCCGAACTACAGAAGGATAGGAACATTAATGCAGCATCCGGTACGCACGTTAATTTAGCATTTATATTTCTTTGCAATATTTAAAAAATGTATTTTTTTACGTTTACATAGTTAATAATATATGTAAATGATCCAGCTCTTTTATTTTATTTATTTTATTTTGTTAAAAAGCACATAAAAAGACGGAATTATATGAATTCGCATATAATAAAATCTCTTTGTAAATGCAAGCGCGGTGGGCGATATTAATGTTTCCAGTGTGATATAAAGCGGCTAATTTCTTTCAAATGTAACCTATATACCTTTTTGACCTGAAGTACATATATAATTTCTATTGCGTAATGTCAAAGTTATCCCTCTCTCTGTCCTACGCATCCCAATATGTTATTTAGTGCCGAGGGATGACGGTGAGATATCATCTGACATAACAGCCCTAGTATATTTTCTTTCCCGATGGTAACGCCGTAAAAGCACCCTTATATTAACATCGATCTATATATACATTCCCTTTCTTTCCTTCAATACAATTCTTTGCAACATATCGTTGCAAATCTAATGTGAAAAGAAGCTGAAAGTTGTATAATATCGTGATAATACATATCTTTTAAATGCGTACTTCGTTAGGAATACTTGATTGTAAAATTAAATTATAAAATTGCGCTATTGAAATTGCATGAATCATCAATAAGACACGAAATGTTGTATATCTTTCTCAGAGAAAAGAAGCAATTTCTAAAAGATTATCGTAGATCTTTGGCTTTAAATAATATAGTCTAATTTGTGTAATCTATATCTAATTTAATCTTTTGCTAAAAAAAAAACCTGTTCTAAGATGAATTAAGAGTAAAAATAATTAAGAGTAGAATGTACTTGAGAATACTTAAGAATAAAAAAAATGTGTTTAAAAAATTGTGTTTTAATACAGATCTCTGTCCTAGATAAATGGTAGAACGTGAATATTGATTAGACGTACTAGAGAATGTCAGTATGAGGTCTGCCATCTGTGCGCATCGAACTAAAACTACGCGAATTATAAAACATCCATGTATGAACAATCAGTAAATATCCTGAAAGTAAAAAATAAAAAAATTATCATGTTTCTCCATCATCATCTCTCTATCTTGTGAAGCTTATCACTTAATAAAAATTCAAACTGTACTCGCTAAATATTATGAAATGGTTAATTGTTGAAAAATATATGTTCTTTCTAATTAAGAATGTCTTGTAGAAAAAGATATAATCAGTAGATATCATAACTATTAACTGCTAAACATATATCATGATAAGAATATGTAATATTATATCTTTTGTGCACGCGCGCATACACGGGTAATATAATTTAAAAAATACTCGCATAATATATTATATACTAAATTATGTTTTAAATCGAAAATAAATTGCGTTAATATTTCTTTCTTCAACTTTTTACGATAAATTCCAATAGGTAATTGCATTCATAGCGATAAAGCTTTATTATTTATCGACGTACGTACGCCGAAGAATACTCCGGGGAAACATAAAGCGCTTCGTATACAGACGGAAAACGGAGATATTTCGTTCATCATATAAATTTCTAATAAACAATCGCGCTTTCTTCGCTATAGCACCAATCATAAACCGTTATGCGAGAACGTATTGCTCGGGTACGTATAGATTTATTATTGTAGTCAACTTCAAATTACAATGTCGTAACTTCTTTCACTTCTTCGCCTTCGTGAGTTTAAGTTATGCAATAAGAACATTACTGCAAAAGTGGATATAAAATTTTCTTGAAAGCATACTCTCGATTTTTTTAACTTATTTATAAACGTACAATTTTTGCAACTTTTATTCATTTGACTTTTCCAAAAAAAAGATGTTTTTAATTATCTTCATTATGACTGAATGAAACAAAAATTAAATTAAGAGCTTTATTTTGGATACGATTAATTTTTAAAAATTATCCATATCATACGTTGCTATTTATATCAGATCTCTTTGAAGGGGAGAGAAATTTTGGAACTGCCATCAATCTTTCTTATATTAATAACATTTATTGACAATAGAAGATTGATGCTGTAGTGCCATCAAGCACGTTAATTCTCCTTTGATATATCGAGCGTAGAGCAGTTGATAAAGTGAACGAATAGAGTACGCGCTGTTTTAAACTCTTCATTTCATTTTATATTGGATCTATTATAATTATAGGATATTAAATAAATAAACGTAATATTGCAAGATAAGAAATAAGTGGACTATTTTCGATAAGAACGCACCTACAAGAATTCCGTTTAGTCAATTTTTTTCGCATAACTACAATTCTCGAGATTGAGTTGCCACATTGTGAAGAATGTGTGCGATATGCTACCAAGTGTTTCACCAGAAAGCTGTACTTGATTGCATGCAGATTCGAAACATTGCAGGTACTTACACAGAGAAATGATACAGGAAGCACTTCCAGCCGGTGGGACGCTCCAAAAAGTTATAAACTTGACCCTGGAAAGTAGCTTTCCCAGCACGTCGATGTTCCTTGACGTGATAGCGACCTTCCCAAGTGTTGCGGTCACCACCAGTTCCCAGTAGAAGCCTTGGGTCGATACCTGAAAATTTGTCAATTTTTTATTGAACATTTTTATTGAATTTGTGATAAAACAAATCGACAATTACTAATTATGTTATAATATTCACTATGCAATTTGATTTAAATTCGTTCAAAAGAATATTGTATGTATCGATGATAACTAAAATAGAAAAATTCCTTTCGACTGAATTATTATAAGTTACGATTTCCTAAAGATAAAAGTTGTTATGATTTAAAGTGTCTTATAGACAATTAATAATATTGTACAATTATTTTGTATAATATTATTGACATCCTCTTTGAACAATGCAAATCAAATGTTCGATATAACTTCTCTATAGACAATCAATAATATTGTGGAATATCAAATATTGATCAATAATATTAGTCGTCTAGAGACCGCTTTAACAAAACCCCGAAATTTGTCACAACGATAAAGCTACACATATTATAATTTTATACAACTAAACGTTTATAATGAATACATCTTTGAAAAACAAGGCATTAAGGTATCATTCTTTTTGTTTTTTAGGTATCTATTTTTGGTGCACTTTGGCTTCACTTTTTCTTTTATCAATCCTTAAAGTAAACTGACTGTAACCGAAAGCTCCTTGCTGAAACGCTTCCGGTTGCAGGATATGACGTCACGCAGACCGTCACGCAAAGACCGAGAATGAAAACGGTTCGATAGTCAATATTTAAAGAATATATCTTATGGAACCTCAAAAAACTGTAATTAATGACCCCATTAACTGCGCAATTAACTGCGTCAAACATAAAAAAATAAAAATATTTCACATTTACATTTGTTGCACAAAAGAAATAGCATCAAATCAATATCTATCTGTCAATCTCAGTCAATTTAATACCTAATTACCATTTCATTTGAGAAATGATATTTATAAAATTCACGAATGTAATACGTGTAATTGCAACATAACTTGATCAAATCAAAACTTGATAAAATCAAATATAAAATCAAATACATAACCAAAGATATCGAAAATATTAATACGAAATCTTATCAAATAAATTCTCTTTATGAATACTTCGAAACGTGATATTATATCTAAATAAAACAAAAATTTCTTAAAATATACAAAATAAATCATACATCTTGTCATATTTCTTTTAGAATTGAAAAATGATTTTAAAAAGTTGAAAAGTTTAATAACTTTCTGTAATATTTTTTCCACATTTACAATAATGCTCTTTCGTAAAATATAATAGAATATATTTTTTAAATATAAATATATTAGTTTTTCAGAAAAATAAAAAGATTGTGTATAAATAAATATAAGTTTATATTATACAAGTTCTTTTTGAAAAATAAAAAGATAAGCACAATTTTTTTTATTGCAACGTGGCTACATCGCTATAATCGCCAAAAATCGTAACGCTATTCAAACATTGATTTAATTATTCAATTATTATACATACATATATTAACGAAACTTAATTTAACAAGATTAATTTCCAATTATTCAATACTATTAATTTGAAATTTTGTGGTCGACTATTATATTTTTCATATGCGTTTTGCAATCAATTTTCGATTCTTGAATTAACAATTGGCGTATAATGTGTTGTCAGTTGATCAGAATATTCGTGCGAATAACGTAAATATGTATAAAGAGAAAATTTTGTGAATTAATAAACTTGGAATTACTGGATTTTATGCATTTTCACGATATAGAATAAATGTATTTTGCATTTATTTATTACAAAAAATAAGAGCATATTTTGTTTACTTTACATTATCGTGTTGTCTATAACTACATTTTAGTTCATCAAACATAAAATTCAATAAATAATATAAAACTTACACGTTAAAAAATTAAAATTCTATTAGTAAATTCTAATATATTATATATTATTAACACACAATACTATATATTAATAATACAATCAAAACTTTCAATCAAAAATTCGAACTCATCACTATGCGATGAAGATTATAAGAAACTTTTTTTCATCTTCTTATCAAAATTAAAGATCGGTGATGCTTTGCAGGTATCAGTAATTTTTGAAGCACAAATATAACATAATAATACACTTTTTTTTCTCACCTCCAGCCAAGGTGTCATTGTTATCAGATTGCAAGGTAGTACTAGTGTCAGATATAGGCGACGGAGCCGGTCTTAAATCCGATGGCGGTTCCAATCTCAATAAATCACTTCCGCCATCTCCTCCATTTCCTCTGCCAACTTGTACAATCGTCACATTCAGAGGTCCCCGGTTACCTACCGTAAAACAGAGAAAGAGGAAGATAGCATACTATAATGAATCAACTTGTTAAAAATAAATGACCGAATGCGGGAAGGGAGTGACTTTCTTTACATTAGTTATGTATTCTATTAATTATGCGCGTTGATTATGAATCAGCCCCTTGCTGCGCAAAATTATTATTAGAAAGTAGCGACTGAAGATCGAGATCAGGTACTGAGGTGGAGATTAGCACTTTGCAGGAGTGTCACTAAGTGGTAATTAACCCTCGTGTCATTTTTCTCACCCTCGAATAAGCCAAGCTAAAATTGAATCCGTTTAACCGGCCGCAATTCATTTGCAGGATAATTCGATGCACAATCAACATATGACATTTATTAATTTAGCGATTTATCTTATACATGCAAAGGTAGCTCAAATCCCAAAAGAAACTTATTCGCGTAATTTGCTATTATCATGTCTTGTCGCGGATGTAGAGAGAATAAGCTGAACAAAAAATGCAGTATGTAGTTATACGTTCGTAATTAGCAAATAAATAGAAAATTATTCCTTTCTTTAATTCATTTATAACACGTACATAAAATATCCCAAAACTATAAAAAAACATATATATTATTATAATTATTTTATAAAATAGAATGTCATATTTTTTTATTTATATGTCAATAAAGTTATTATTAAGACAAATTTATTAAAGGATCACTAATGGGTTTACAATGGGAGTAGTGAGTATTACGCCACATAGAAAATTGATCAATTACAATCGAGTATTCTCCTTATATTCGATTGTGATTGGTTGATTTCTCATAAGGCATAAAGCTTATTCCTATTGTAGACGAACCAAAGAATTCAAAGATATCCTGCCATTAAACCTTTATTTTCTTCTTTAAGCGATCTTGATAAAAACTAAGTTTGATACGTGAATTTTTTTAGGCGGACGTACTAGCTGGGATATCACAAACCGCTGCGATTTTTACAGGTGTAGCCACAGTAATAAAGAGAAATGCTGAAATTTTATGGTTTGAGACTGGCACCCGTAAAACTGAAATTTCCACGAATTTCCGTAAATTATACATATGTACGTGCAGTTTTCCGTCATTGGCGGAATTCAGGTCAAATTTTCATGGAAATTCAATAACAGGCGAGTTGAGTCATCCCAAGGCATTTTAATATGTCTATACATATATTATACACAGGAACTCGCACACGCGTCCTATATAATCTGCCCGTAATCCTCTGCCGAGCGTAGCAAGACTAAACCTTTGTTTTAAGCCCTTCCCCATCTTTCTCTCTTATTAAGCCTACAGCATTTTAATTGTGGACATAACGCAATGTACCCATTGTGTACAAGTGTAATTAAAAATTATACTCCACCATCATGCGTTTATTCATCATCGCGAAAAAGCACCTCTAAACGAAAAAATTACTTTCTAGAGTCGATGCGCATTTACGGTCCGAAATAATCTATTAAAACGGAAGAAGATTTCATAAAAACCGGCGTTTTTATCAGTAAAATTTATAACAATAATGAGATGTTATTATTAGCTATCGTAAGACTCGTGATTTTAATTTTAATAATATCATGGAAATAAAAAAGCTAAACTAAAAGAAAAATATAAGAATTTTAGATAAAAGAATTATATATGAGAAGGAAGACAGAGTAAAAAAAAGAAAACTCGCTGGGCTATCTTATCTTATGTGAATAAACGCATATTTTTTCTTAAATATATTATAATTATTTTCCCTACATACCAATGGATTCTCATTCAAAAATCTCGCTTATTTTGTATACTCCCACATTAAGGCTAATCTCTAGAAAGCGGAAAAACATCGTGCCATAAAGGAGTGACTCACCTATTCTGGAGGGTGGAAGTAACAGCCCTTGAGCTTCCTCGAGTGGCATGGCGTGTCCGTGATCTCGGTAATGATGAGGGCGGTCTCTCATATCTCCTCCCGGCTGCGACAGTCGCGCGTGTTTTCACGATGTTCCTCGCCAAATAGTGGCAATAGTCGGAGACCGGGATTGGGACCGGGACCGAAAGCAGGAAGCTGGGTGAGTCCTGAGGGACTCCTGCTGATGACGGCGGACGGTGATTGAGCGTCATCGCCCCGCCGTCATAACTAAAACCATGCCCAGATCACCAAGATTGCACGATTCTCCAGCTTGCGTCAGTAGGGCCTCGTCAATTGCCGTTTACGTTTACCCTGTCGAAAAAAAAAATCTGTCGTTGTAGATGGGGGAATGTCGAAAGGTAAGAACGAGGCATTTAAAGCGTGATAAAATGCTGATCATCAAAAATGTCAACTTAAAAAAAATTTAATATAAAAATTATAAGGCTTCTTGAAAAGCACATCTGTAAACCACGATATATTGTTTATCGTTCATGATAAATGACATGACAACTTTTTGTTAAATAAGAAATCCGACTTTTCTTTTTTTTAAAATTTTAATTTCAAATTTTAGACACATAAAAAAATAATACATATCACATCCTATGTGGCTACTAGAACAATTGAGTAGTATAAATTAAATATCAAAAAATTCAATCGAATGTAATATATATATATATCTATACTTTCCCACTCCATAAAAAAATCGAGAAAATAATTTCGCTATAGATGTTAGACAATGAAATGTCATAATTAGCTCTTTCCATTCGAATTACAATGAAACACGAGAGAACAAAGAAATCTCGTCTCCGCTTAAATTGTCTGGTTCGCCATTTATCTGGGTTTACATGTGCTCAAGTCTCGTGGTTGATGTACTCCAGCTATTCATAACGAAACACGGTATTGTTTGCTGCAGGTATACCAGAGTAACGGACCAAAGTGAATATTAGCAACAATATTTATTCTTATTTAATTATTCTTACTTTTCTTTATTAGAGGATTTTTCTTTATTATACGGATTACATACAACTCTACCAGCATTCTTGCAAAGCGCAACATTTATTTATGAAAAATGTGGATTGAAGAAAACATTTAAAAGCATATTTTCAACAAATGCATAAATTTCTATCTGATAAAAAATGCTCGTATATTATATTAATTTACTCGAATATGCAGGATTTTCCAAATTTTCAGGATCTTTATTGTAGAAATCTCTCACATTTTATGCTCTCTACCTGCACGTTACATTAAGTGCGCACGTAAACTCCGTGTTTGCTTATAGCACACATATGTGCGTGTAATATTATAGATCGATAGTCGACGTGTCTCGGTTAGTAGATCTAGTTCGTAAGAATTATATAGACATGCGATTCGCAGCTCGATCGTGCCTCATAACTACGACAATGATATTATCGCATCGCATATCTGTTATACTTTTCTTTTTTCTCTTTTTTGTACAATTCTTCCTGCTGTCATCACGAGCAAGTTGTTGATTATCGTAAAAAAATATGTATTGTAGTATACAAGATACTCAAGGAGCAATCATGATAATCTTTTATAAAATCGAACAAATCGCGTTCTCTTCATTTATTAATTATTAATCCCTTATTAATTAATCCTTTATTCTATATAATAACTCAAAGTAAGTTAATTTCTGATTTTCATTTTAATTTGGATTTTTATTCGCATAATTATCTACATAAAACAAATTCTATAAAAGTTACCATAATAAAATTATTATAATATAATAATCAATATTAAATTAGATGAATACATGAATAATAATATTAAAGTATTATAGTATTATATAGTATACATTATAGTACATAAAATATTATAGCATACAATAGAGGTACTAAAGAAAAGGAATTGTGATTTTACGGTAGTTCTTTATTGTCTGATTAATCGGCATATATATGGTAAATTGATGCGAGAGATTCGTTGCTTATATAAATCACTTTCGGCGGATGTAGGCTTGTGCGAGCTTTTTTCTCCGCTCTTTCGACAGCGGCTATTTATCAAATCCTTCGGAAAATTTCTGGAAAATAAAATTATCTGTAATCCCTAATCCCGGTGTTATAGTCCTTTTCTTTACCTATATTTATCACGAGAGAAGAAAAAATTCTGAAAAGGATTAATTTAGGTGGAAATTGCAAGCTAAATCATTTTTTATCTAGATTTAATCGTTTCCAATGAATATAGGATACTACAGAATTTTCGCTCTTTCCCTTCCCTATTGCAATAGTAATAATGAAACATATTTTTTTATATACTACCCTTGATTTAATATAACATTTTATTGTTAGAAAATACTTTTATATTAACGATTTTTTAAAATATGTCATAACTGTTGTACAACTAAACAGACAATATTTAAAATTTTTTTTAAAAATAAATAAGAGATGCAAAGATAAAAATGTAAAAGAAATTTTTTAACGGAGCTTAACTATCGAGAAAATTTTTATGATTTTTATTTTATATATTTTTTTTATCATTCACTTTTTTCTATCCATTCGACTATTTTAGTCAATCATCGAGGTAGAAATTTTATGCAAATTTTTCATAGCGCCTTAAAAATATTATTAATTTCGGGCAAAAAATATCCACGAAAAGTGCGTGTAATATAATCATCATGCGAAATGTACAGCTCCAATATCATCGATTTCATCCGATGGACAACGATATCTTTAAAGGACATCATATTAAAACATGTATTAAAAAGAAGAATGATGTGATGTCAAAAAAATACATCTTATTATGACTGTAAAAAAACTGACAGATCGATGCGAGTTGACAACATGTTTCTACTGCTTTTTACGAGTAAAGAATCTGCTTCTGACAGTCTGAGAGAGTTTAAATTTTAATGCATTGAATTGATTCGCTGTTACAAGCTGCGTAAAAGTTGTCGCCTATAGTTACTCGTTACTCAACAGCTTTGACAATATGTTCTTAACGTTGCAGCGAGCTGATGATTTCACGGTATATTTAGTTAAAGAAAAATAAATTTCAATTACAACTTGCGAAAAGGATTTCCTTTTACTACATATAAATCCAGTAGTAGAAATCTGCCTGAAAAGATTTCTCAAATTGATTAAAGATGCAGAGTTCTTTATAATTAATTGATCGTGAAATTAAAGTGAAAATATAATCGTTTTCAATTTTACAATCGTGTTTGTACATCATGGAATATGTATTAAATTCATTGTTCAATATTTATTCGCAGAATCAGTGATCGAACTGTTTGATTTTCTCGCAATATCAGAAGCTTTGTCTGTACAAACAATTCAGATTAGTTCATCAAAGAAAGTCCTCATAAAAATAATATTTGTTGTAAGTAGGAGTATTTTTGTTTGTTCTCTCATATTAACTACAATACATCATTTACATGCATTGTGATATTTTACTTCAATTCAGGTATTAATTATATACGAAAGATCCGAATAGTTCAAAGTTCAAACTCGAAACTCTTGGAGTGTTTAAATTGTTTCGTTACCGATATGTTCCGGTAATATTACTCGCGAAATAAGGATCGAGACACAATTATCTGCCGCGTGACACACTGAATTTAACTACTTCGGTCAATATTCAGCTGAATATTCTACTGACATTTCCATCATTTCGACGTTTTCACTTAGTTTCGCAAGACATCCCTTGTGCGCACTAAATTTGTCAAACAATCATTCCAAGTAACTATATGTCTGTCTTCCTACATTCGTTAATCGACATCATTTACTATAGTATGTATTGAGGAGATATTAATCATCGCGTCACTTGGAACATCACTTCGCTTTTCTTCGCTTAATTTGATGAAGGCGGATAAAGTGTTAAGAAACACAGCCTAAATCGACTTGTCGAGTACGATGATATTAAAGCTCGAAAGCTATATTGTCGGATAAGTAAGAAGAAACTCAATACTGACAAGCCCAAGCCTGACAGCCAAAGAAAATGTAAGCGTTGAAATTTCTACGATAAAAAATAAACGTTTCTATTAGATTCGTATAAAAAAAATTATTGATTTTATTATTTCCTTATTATTGTTCAAGTAAAATGCGTGCATGCGCACGCGTAAAGAGAGATTTTGTGTACAGAGAGATATAATAGGTAAACGAAAAGGCTTCACATTTTGTTTTAGAATTTATGATAGGAAAAAAATAGAAGCAGCCATTATTTTTCTATTAAGTTCTCAGTAGATTATATATTTAATTGATTTCAAAAATGTTTTACGTGACAACCGAAATAGTTAAGATTACAAAAAACTCGTGAGATTCTATCTCATTCAAGACATTCATTTTTTTCATATCAAATTTCATAATGAAAAGGTGTGGTCACGATAAAATGCTTTGAAATCGAGTATTAAAATTGATATTTAAGAATTATCGTGGATGTATACTCATACTTTCGTAATATCGCGTGATATTACGTACCTTTTCTCGCTCCCTTTATCGCGTGCACATAGCATTTTTCAGTGACCCATGGTTTACGTCGGCTTAATTACGACAATGTTTGATGAGCAATTTTGCTAATGTCCTCGTGTGAAATAACGTGCATTTAATGGGTCGTGATCGTGAGTTCTGAGATCTTGTTAGAAAAATGTTTCATTCTTTTACACACACATTACACACACGCGCGCGCGTACACAAAATTGCTGACATAGAAAAAATCGGTACTGCTATAGTGATGAGAGTAATCTTTCAAATTCCTTATTTCTTTTTTAAATCTTTTTCGAATAATTAAAAGAGAGAGGAAATGATATTGATCATACATGTTCATTAAAACATTTAAAAAATATATAAGAGTAAAAGTATCACATTAAAGTTGATTCTTTCTATTATTTTGGCATAAAAATAATACCAAAGATTCTAATTCTCGTCACGCCAATGCAAGATTATTATTAGCGCAGGCTGTCCTAGGAAAAACCTCATTCACAGTCTTCGTTGCTCTATTTTCCGAGAACACGTCAAGGAGAATAATATGTAATTACGTTCCTCTCGTGTTCTCCTTTGTACGGAAGCAAAGCTCCAAAATAATTGGGAAAGTAGGCTAATCCGCGGCTTAATATTTAAGACTACAAAGAAAATAGTTGAAAAAAGGGACAAAACTAAAAGTAAGAGAAATGAAAGCGACTGTTTCGTTATTTCAAACAAACGTAAAAATGCGTTTCTTTTTATAACAATAATGTATGCTGACAAAATAGAGGCGAAAAAAAAAGAATATCCGGTAAAATTGATACTAGCGGAAATGGAACATCTATTATTCCATCACAATTGAAACGAGAATGCAATGCAAATGCTTGGTCACAGATCGATATATAATTAGCGAATATTACTAACAAATAAGGTGAATATTTGAAGACAAGCAATACAAAAATATGAAAATACTGAGTTGGAACAAAGAAATTAGCTATAGTGGTGCAACCAGTTATTATTTATTGTCAATTTCGTATTTCTCTTCCACTTTGTAAATACACTCTTCCCATAACATTAATTAACAATTCAAAATGCAAATAAGATACGATGTAAGGATGCTACTCTTGAAATATCTATAATACTGATCATTTTAAATTCTAAATCTAAATTTCCGAAATGCACAATTTTTGACTAAAACCATCATCAACTAATTAAATCGAATTAGTTTCTCTAAGAGCAGTTATCTAATCGCAATGCATCATGAAAGATGAACAGTATAATCAGTTATTGATATCAATAATTAATATTCAAGATCAAATGTGATAAAAATTGTAATTGAAATAAATATGAGTCACTCGGTGACACACGCACACTTACGAAATTACTGTACTGCAACTAAAAAACTGTTCCCAAAATTTTTCCCACTGGAATCTTAATTATTCTTTTTGACATTAACGTAAGAGATGTAACCATTTTTTACTTTACGTCTTTTTATGGATAACTTACTCAACGTATCGCGTGAGTCACGAGGAAAAACGTTTTGTCACGTTTTGCTGTTTCGGTGCAATCTTGTAATCCACATGATGGTGGCGCGCGCGCGCATGTGTGTGTGTACATATATTATATTAGAGATTGTAGGATGACCGATAAGACTCGGATATTTATTTGATTATCCAAGTCCTGCAATCTTCATGCTTCGACATGCATATGCACAATGTCGCGTGTTTTCATTCGACGACTTTTCCGTAACGTTTTTCTCCTCGAAAGCAGATTTAAGAGTAAAAAAAATTGACGGTCATAAGTTTCTGAAAGAGTGACACTGTTTCTCGTCGATTTAAGATACTCCATTACTTAAAAAGCAGTCCAAGAGTCGTCTTTGCGCCAAAGACGACTCTCTTCAGAAAAAACGATTTTAAGAATTACGCTATGTTGACTGCTTCTCTTTTATACCAACCTTGTTAAAAGGACGTTTGGTTTGAAACGGGCGGCTAAACAATTTCACAATCCTACACTCGATCGTCGAGCGGTTTAACATCGTCGCGACATTTGCACCAAGTTAACGCGGAATCGATCTCTCTCGAAACACAACTTTGAGGCGGCTCATTAAAAAAGAGAACGTTTAAGAAAAGTTGCGCGAGTATCGAAATTCAATACAGAATCGATACAGCAAATTCAATATGTCGATTAATCGGTCGAACGCTCGCGCGATCGATAGTGTCAATCGTTAATCGCGATTGATTGTAACATTTATCAACGATCGAACGAGACTCGATCCTTTCGATTCGAACCGTACCTGTTGCAAGAGGAATCCAGAGTGATCCCGGTTCGCGCGATGTTCCAGGAACTCGTCCCTGCTCGTCGTCGCTGCCGAGATTGGACTGATCCCCCAGTGGTGTCGTCGCTCCAAACCGTCGTGTCGTCGCTCCAAGCGATGCGGTCGCGTGCTAGCTGCTCGGCGCTCGCGGCTCCGACGGCGACATCGATTTCGCCCGAGCCGCGTTTTCGCGAGCGCGAGCGAGCGAGCGATCGGCCCGCGACGTCGCGACCGCACGCTCCGCGGTACGCTCACTCGTCGCGCGATAACGGCAACGCGATAACGTTACGCGCATGCAAACGACACGTGTCTCCGCTCTCTCTCGCTTATCGCGCGCGTTCACGATTCTCGCGGGATCGACGCGGCGCAACGGTCCCAGCGACAGATTTTACCTTGACGCGTACGCGCGCGCGCCTTCCTCGCTCTTCCCTCGCACCTGTACACGAAAAAGGCGAAACGGTTTGGCCTCTCACGACACGCCGCCGCCACGAAACGCTTCCAAGAGTGCCGTTAACCGTCACTGCTGGCCGGTCACGGACCCGACGGCATTGACTCCAGCTCTTCCGCGAGGCCAGAGGCGTCCCGCGACGGACGAGCGAATCTGACAGGAGGGTAGCACGCGCGCTGTGACGCACCGCGCACGTGCCGGCACGTAGTCCGCGGCAAGGGCGGCGCAAACCAGGGTTCGACTACTGACCCTGACTACCGTACCACCGTCGTACCGATTAACTCGTCGTCTAAGCGCGCACGTTCCACTTCTAGTCCAATTGTCATTTCGTATAACGAAATTTTCTAATTATAACGTGAAGCGAGAGAATAAAGCAAAACAAAATTAAGTAGACGCGCAAAATTAAAATTGTGCTTGACAATAGAATCGAAAAGTTATAAAGCTTTCGAAAGATAAAATAATATTCGAAAATAAAAGTAAAATCACGCGCTTTTTAATATAGAATTGTATTATTATAAAAAGAAAAATAAGCTCATAACATGAAACGTGATTATCTCTATAGAATTGATGTCACTTTTTTTCGGATGAAAAAGATCATCAACGATTCTTTCTTCGCAACTTTCCGTTCCTATCGTCTCGCGTATTCGAGACGAATGTTTGCGAATAACAATGAGTATATAACTATTTTTTATTAAAAAAAATAAATAAATAAATAACGCGGTAAAAGCTGTGCGTATAAAAATAAATTTTTATATGGAAATGCATTAAAAATGCAAAAATAAATCTACATCACATAAATCGTGATTAGGTATCTCCGATATTTCATTTTCGGCGTTAAAAAAGACCAGCGATTCGTCACCTCAGTTTCCTTTTTATTTCCTTCACCGTACACATTCGGGACGATTGAATTTTGTATAATTCACTTTTTTGGAAAAAAAAAAAAAAATAATAGCGGCAGAGCCACGTACATCACTAGGAATATATACAGCACTTTCACCCCTAAGAAGGATCACGCTGTGGGGTTGAATCTACATGATGGACAGTCCTGCCAACTTCTCGATGGTTCTATCGCAAGATCATCCGACAAGTATCAATCGCTACGGGGAAAAGGGATTGCGATCACATGCTTTTCCGTTGACTCTCCGTTACGAACTGGCCAACGGGGAACGTGGTGATTATAGATCGTGCTCCGTTATACCGTTTTGCTTTATTACGAGGACACAGTGAGCCGGGAATACGTGACGTCATCCTAAATTATATTCAAGCGCGCGCGCGCGATGTTTCCGCTTATCGATATGGTTAAATTATCGATCGTCGACGAGGTCGAAACGCAGACAGTCAACTGCGACCTCGCAAGTTCGAAACTAAAGTTCGCTCTATGTCGCAGCCTCGATTGACGATGCGAGAAAGAGTGCCGCTCGTCTTACGACCTTCCATTCGGCATTCAAATTTCAAGTGATTCAGCGAAAAATAGGCCTCCTTATTTGCATTCGTTTCAAAAGCATTTTTACAATTTGATCAATTTAATATGTACGACTATATAATAAAAAATAAATATAATTACATATCAAATAATGTTAATTAATTTAATTCGATTTATATATTCCTAAAACAAAATCAAATTCAATTTTTTTTTAATGAAAAAATTATATGTTATAAGAAATAATTTAAATTTTTTTAAACTTTAAATTATTTTTTACCATCTTAAGTCTACGTTTTCGAAAAATAGAGACTATTTTTAAAGCTTGCCAAACTATCTTAAATTCATATCTTGAAAAAATAATCTTTAAATGTTTTACAAATAAGCTTTTTCCTACTTGAATCAAAATTGCTCCAAGTTCTTTCGAGACTTGGTCGCGTTACTTTGCTGTCGTATCATGAAGGATCAAAAAATTGTAAATACTCTACGGAAAAGTTACGAGTTACTACTTGTCACAGAAAGGGCTACGTCGATGCTTATGTAATTGACAACATAAGTATACTCTCTCGCGAAACCAATGTAGTAGCCAATATATATACAATATCATTAATGATTCATCTAAATATTACCGCCAATAACGCGATATATTATATCGCGCAATTGCAAATACGATCAATTTGTCCATCGAGCAAACCATCAGCAAGGCCATCAAAAATGTAAAAAAAATCGTTAAGTATGCACATCGCGAGTAATACATTGCGAATGCAAAAAGATCATTATACTGTATAATAGCGTTGTGCGCGGCAATTTCCTTCGATCGCGATCGACTGTGAAATACATTAGGCGACTCTTCGAAATCCGTCCTCGCTGATCGAGCATCCGCGGAAAAGTTGGATCATGTTACACGAATATTTCATTTCAAGCTTTCAAGGCCACAAGATTGTCTCGTGATATTGTCCGCTTCATCATCGATCAGGCCCGCATACGGACGTTCTTGCTATATTTTCTATTGATGAAGGGGATGATTTAAGAGGAAGAATATATAGTAGTCTTTTGGATCAACTTTTTGCTCTTCTAAAAATAAAGCTTTGCAAAATATTGTCATAAAGCTAAATTATTTAGAAAAAAATGTTGTGTTTTCTAATATCATATCAATTCGCCATCATTACATTGCGTTCAATTCAATTAATCTTTTACATACACACTTTTCGTCCAAGAAAATTTACAATGAACGTAGTGAACCAACGCCATTTGAGTCTTAAAATTTTGTTATCACCAGATACAAACGATGTCTTGATCGATTTTACGATTAAGATAATGTCACATGTGACGATAGAAAACTAGAGAAACGAATATGGTACGAATTAGAGACATGTCTTGTCGAGATACAGAAGAGATAAATACGACACATTATATGCATCGGATCTAGACTCGATAACAACCGTTATCTTTGCGAAACAAAAAAAATAGCGTGCATCGGTAATTTTCCAACCATAGCAACCTTATGCAGAGATTGATATATTGCGATTATACGATTTTTATCGAAAATCATCGCATAAACCAATTCTCTTTATCATTATGCTTATTAAATTATTAAGATTATATCAAAAATGTCTCACGAGATATTCTGTTTTATATTTAAATGTATCAAGATAATGTACAAAGAGGTCTCACAAGAGTGTTCACTTTAGTGACGATCTTATGTCATATTTTTTTATATGGAATAAAAAAATTAATTTATGAAAAGGCATGGATTTTATCTAAAAGAGATCTTGTGTGTCAACATTATTCATATGTAAAGGATTTTTTTTATTAAAAAGGAATTATTAATAAAACATTTTGCCCTTTATTAACATATTAAAAATGTATTTTTTGCTTATATTATTACATTAAAGCACACAATACGCTCATGTATCCAATCTTTTATTTGACCAACACATCCGATGATATAAATATATTCATATAGAATACACTTACAAATAACGTTGTTATAAAAAATGCGCTTCCGAGATTGCTAACGTAAAAAATACAGAACTTAAATTCTTGTATTATAATACACAATATATATTTGCACAAATATGTAATATTCTTATATAAATATATGTATATTCTATACTCTGTCGTACATACGTATCAATATCCATAATTCGTAATATTCATAATTCCTTTCACGAGAGTAATAGATTTATATACAAAATTTAAATGCTAAAAACACTTTCATTTGTTCATGGCTACGATATTCGCTATCAGTGCTGAAAATAGCATATATTGCATTAGATTTTCAGTATTGACAGTGAATGTCGGAATACAGCATGTATGCTAAAATTTATGCGTTTTATCGGAAATATATATGTATATATAATATATATATGCTGCACAGAATGATTATTTGAACCGAATACGAATATTTTGCGATTTATATGTGTTAAAATTTATATCGTCATGCAATATAGAAAACCAGAAAAAAGCAAAGCACATGTTTCAATAATTTTGGAAAAATTTATACAGTAATATTCCTTGTTACTGTACAGGTGCAAAATTATATACCGGGTATCTTGGTGCAAAATGATTAGCTAGGCCGTAAACATGTTCCGATTCTCCGCGCTCACGAAGATTTCTGGCACTATGTGGCGATTCCTCGAAAGATGGCGGAGCTAAAAAAAAATTTGAAAGCAATTATTTTTTAAATGAAAAATTTTGAAAGAATTGTTTCTATACATACAAAGCTTTTGTCAGAATTACATGATGTAAAAATATCTCGTAAATAGATTCTGTTTTATCACATATTATTCTATTTATATTTCATCTCAATGTTTTTCTTTTACATGAAAAAAACAACACTATTGGTTGTGCCGATCTTACGTAAGTTTGGATACAAATGAGATTCTGGCAATGGAGGCAATGCAGTATTTGTTGAAGGTATAACGAAACCGGCTTCTGGTGGCTTCATTGAGTAATCGCCGTCCATTCCCGCCGGTGGAGCACTCGGGGCATGATAAACTGCGAGCGGAACTGTTCCCACAAAGATAAGTGTGTTGGCGGATAGGTTCTGATGATACCTACAAAATATTGGCAAACTAAGATTTATTTAAAAGAATAAAGAACTGATTAAAATGAATAAATTATTTTATATGTTGTACAATTGATGATTGAAATAATCTAAAAATAACACATGAAAAAGACATTAACCATCCTTCAACGCATGCTTCCACCTTCAGATTATATTCGAGATCGATAATGCGGCAATTAGTGAGATTTGATGGTGGAAGAGGCGGAATGTCCAAATGTTGCTCGTAATCGGCAATTCCACCAGCCTCGATCGGTCCTTTACTGATCTCCATTATCACAATTTCCTCTGTTTTAGTGTCTGTGCGTGGTGTAGTAGCACGGAAGGTCACAATCTGAACTTCACGATACATTATTATTATTTATCGATGAAAAATTCAGAATGAAGGTTGTTTAGCTTTAAGACATTATTTGAGAAATGTTGCTATTCTATGGCTTCAATGAACAAAAAAGTTTAATAATCGCGAAGCAGAATTACTATTGCATACCTTACAGAGCACAAGTTTGACGGTATTCACAACGACATTTGATAAATTCTCGACGTTTATCTTGATTGGCATCGATTGTCCGGGCACATATCCTCGAGTTGGTAGTGAAAAGTTTACGGTCAAAGGTGGCGTGCCACAACATAAGCAACAAAACGTCTTACTCATTTCTTGCTGTACGGATTCCTGAAAATATAATTCTACAATTCACATACATTCATTACTCATTATTACTATAAAAATATAATTTAATTTAACTCTCAAGTATCCGTAATACAATATAAAAAATAAAATCTTATGTGTGTGACATAATTGAAATTATTTCCTCGTACAACTTTTAATTTTGATTTTAATTTCTAATGAATTTGTTTATTATTAAAAATAACATAAATCATGCAATTAAAGTATATTAAAAATGCAAAATTAATAGTTTGAAAGTTACAAGAAAAATCAACTGAAAAATACACTACTTTATCTTTTACTTTACTTTTAAATAATCTAAATTAATCCTACATTTAATTTGAATGCAAAGGATTTAAATTGTGAAAATTAAATGTAAATTCATTTAAAATAAAATAAAATGTATATAGTACATACAGCCGCTCTAGGTTCTTGATTCAAATCCAAAGGAGCGATAACTGTAAAAGGACTTTTAACATCTTGATCAAACTTCCAAGGTCGATCCAGCGTAGCTTTGACTGTATAACGAACATGTCCAAAGTCCGATTCGAAACTACTCGGCAAATTTGTCGGTAAAGAACAAGTGAATGGAAATTTGTGTTCTCCTGATTGTATTTCAATTTCTCCACCTAACAAAAAAACATAACTAAAAGATAATAAAATAAAAATAGGGAAAAAGTTTTAATGTACAGTTATAATGATGAATTATAATAAAGTAAAAGTTTTTAAATAAAATTTATTTATTTTTTTATTGCTTAGATTTCACCTATTAAATTCTTATTTTTCACAAAATTTACATCTTTCACATGGATTATATGTTTGAGACAAAAACATTTGAATATAAAAACTTTTTTCTGTTTAAAATAAGCAAATCATATATAAATTCTATTAATAAATTCTTTTCAAATATCTATATATATCTACATGTTGAATTTACATCCATAAGAAAATGTTATCATCTTATAAAACATTAATTTTTTTTCTTCTTAGGGACAAAATCAATTTAAAAAAAAAATTGTCGCTTAATATGTTTTAACTTTCAACATCTCATTTATTATTTCATTTCAATTTCGTGAATAAACAATCTAGCCTTACCCGAGGCTGATCCAACCAAGTAATATTTCGTTTCGAAATATTCTTCATGTGCTGTGACAGTTTGAGTCTCATCCTGATATTGTCCTTTCTCATCCATTTCACGTTTTTCGGTTGCCCAACAAGTATTTGCTTCACCTTTTATTTTCACGCTTATACCTGCGTAGAAGAGATTAAAAAACGTTATAAATCTGCTTAAAAAAGCATAGCTAATTATAAGCTAGTACTTATTTTCATTATTAATTAATTCGTCAATTTTACCTTTCAAATTGATTAATTTTTAATCAATTTGTTCATTTCTATTAATTTATAAATTTTTATTCTTTGTTTTTTATTTTTATAACTTTATTGTTTTAAATAAGTAAATGATTAAAGGGCGATAGGAGTCAGGCGCGGTTAGAGGTGCGTAATTTAAAGTTCATCATATAGAATGTTAAATGATGTTTAATTATTACATAGTTCAGTGAAAAAATCGAAAACTTTCCGAACAAACATACGTTTCGACTCTTCATTGAGCCATCTTCACCTCAATTGCGCACCTCTAACCACGCCTGACTCCTATCGCCCTTTAATCATTTACTTATTTCATACTCAGGAGTCCATTACTTTATTATTATTGTTATTTATTGTTTTATTCAATGTGCATATTAAAAGATCTAATTTTATATAAAATTATTTTATTCATCTGCTTGACTTATTAAATTGTAGCATAAAATAAAATCTATATTTATTAAATAAAACAAAAAAGTCAATATATTCGAAGACAAAAATCATTCAATACTATTCATTCGTTGTAGATATAGTATAGCGATACAAAACTCAAAGAAGATAAAGCGTCAGAGCAACAGAGAAACTTTGCGTGGGGGAGTATGTGTGGCAGTTCTATAATTAACTCACATATTGCAAAAATAGAAAAAGAACACTCGGGGAATATGATGGATATAAAATGTATTTCATTATGTACGGTGTACTCAAAATTATAGCTCTTTATAATTTAACAAAAGAGATTGGCTTTAAATATAAGCAAAATTTTACTTAAATGCACTATAATACATATATATATATATATATATATTATCACAAACCACACAAGCGCCCGCGCGCGCGCGCGCGCGTACACACACACATAAATCATAATAAAGATAATAGTCTTAATAAAGTTTAAGAATACATAAACTAAATAGATATTAAATTACTGATATATTGTTTATCAAGCACTTATATTTTTATATAATTTTGTTAATAAATTTTCATATAATTTTATTACGAAATATCAAAAAGTAATTTTAAGACTTGAAAATATCTTTAACAATATCTTAATGATGATAAATAAATCGGGACAAAAAATGTTTCAGGGACATCATAATAACGTCTTTTTGACATCCCTATGCCTAAAAATTTGTTTTTTTAAATACTTTTCTTATACAATATTCTCTGAGAAATACACCATTTTCAATTCTAATACTTCCGACGTATATGATCGATTGTTTTTAATAAATCCTTACCGCGAATCTTCTTCGTGCTGTCAAGGACAACGATGATGTTACCTGTCACCGTTTGTCCAGAATAATACGTGCTCCACTGATTGTCAAACACTATTCGGAAGTCTTTGAGACCCATGTTAATCGTTTTAGTTTCTTTATTCTTTACGACACTGCGATTATTTCATTTACGTTTATTATCCACCAGCAGCCGACATTCAATATTACAGCTTTTGCCGGACACTCGATGATGCGCTGCCGTGTGATACAATAAGATCCTTCTATTCTAAAATCTCCTCTCGATCATCATTCTTTGGTACATGCCAATGGCACATGCGTAAAATGAAAATATGTAGTATGTATATGTGTACTTAGTTCTTCATTTGTTTCCTAATACTATGCGTGATCACGTGGTCACGTAGCAGTTGCTAAAATGAGAAAACAGCGCGTGAAGAGGGGGGGCACTCCGGTTCGCAAGAGGACAACTCTAGACTAGAGGCTCTTCTATTCCATCTTCCATCGTTCGTCTTCTTCTTCTTGTTCAATTATGGCTCGTGGTCTCTTCCATCTCGTTCGAGCCGATAGCATCTTAGGCCTGGTGTCCACGATGCTAGAAATTGGTCCAAGATCTTGAACGAAGAGAGGATTAACCTTCAGGTGGCCGACATTCAAAATACTTAAATACAATGACTTTGGGGATTATTTCCCTGTAAAAGTTTTTTAATGGACCGTATATATGGGTCGATCAAAAGAATATCCCAAAGTCCTTAAGCCGTAAGGCTGGATCCTCATGCAGACACTGGCGCTTTGACACCGAGCGCTGATTGGGTAAAGTGTTGTTTTAGTAAAAATTTTCTAGAAAGTTTCTAGTAAAAACAACACTTTACCCAATCAACGCTCGGTGTCAAAGCGTCAGTGTCTGCATGAGGATCCAGGCTAAGAAATTGAGCAATCATAGTTCATTATTCTCTTCAAATTCGATCATGATTGGTTAATTTCTTAAGGCTTAAGGCTTACTACACCTATTGTAGACCGGGACTTACGGACGGCTGAATCGAATAACGCGATTGGTCGAAACCTTACTGTTACGTCTTATGGAAAGTATATGTGTGATAGCCCTTAATTTTCTTATGTTTATGCGTTATGCAAGAGTCTGTGCTTCGGCCTTAAGTTTTTTTGTGTGCCATGGTCTTAATTGTCATGATACATGGGCGTCGCCATATTGAGAATTAGACACTAGCGCTCTCTGAACTTGGAGGAGGAAAACTACTTTATACGTAGCGTGAATCACTGATAAGTCATCGACTCTCTATCGATCATAAGATAACTTTGCATTTTTAATAATTTCTACAGTTTTAAATTGCTATAAAGCCAAATATATAACAGACACAGCACACATGCACACATTGTGCCGCATGATTATTATATTTAGCTTTATACTAATCAAAACAATAGAAATTGTTAAAAATACCTTGTGATATCGAGGGATGATAATATAACTTATCAGTGATTCATGCTAATAGGTTTTCCTTCCCAAATTCAGAGGTGCTAGTGCCTAATTCTCATTATAGCGCAGAACATATAACATCTCGTTACAATAGGAAAAGAGGAAAAGATTGTATCTCGTCGTATAGATCTATACATATCTATAAATTACTGGGTCAACAAGATCATTTTCGCATTTAAAATGCGCAGGCAACAGCTGACAACAAAAACGAAATGATTCCAAGAGCATTGCGAGCGTCAAATGGAACGCGGCCTATGCTTATCTTATTCACTGTGAGACATATTTGCTGCGATTCGCGCGGAATATTGAATATATTGAAAGATTCTTTCAATTATTTCAGAAACTGCACAATTTATTGACAAATCAATCGATTACAATTTTACGAGAATGGAATTCCAAACTCGTCGGCTTAATTCCCTAAGACTTTCGCAGTTTATCACAAGCGATTATAATCGTAATTTCGCAAATATTGGCGGAAATACTAACACGTGTAAAATAGCATGTAATACATTCCGTCGTCATTGGGTGCTTTCCATTTGGTGACACAAGTATCGTTCTGTCTTTGTTATTTATTGAATGCTAAGAAAAATAGAACGATGTTTGTGTCGACTTGTGTCATTAAATGGAAAGCACCTATTGTGTCATTGAAATTTTATGTTCTGTACATGCCGTCGAATACGTTTTTGAAATTGGATCTAAAATGTGAACACGTAGTAAAAACGTTAAGTCCCATTCCAATCGTTAAACCCCATGGGCTGGCTATTCGATCGGTCATAAATTTCATACGCCAGTTGCAATTTAAAGTTAAGTCACATCGACAATCGTACAATTTATATCTCGACGTTATATATTTATACGACGTCGTACAATATTGTATCTCGAGCTTAGTCGAAAATGTTGAACTCTTGAAATTAATAGTAATAACCCGCTTAAAAAAACCTCGTCATATAACTTAAGAAATTTTTAGATAATCTAAGTAATTCTTTGTTTATCTATCTGTTATTTTTATTATGTTTCACATTCTTTGCAACGTTGATTGTTAGTATATGTTATAACAATTGTTACACATGTTCTTCGCGTCTTCAAACTGCGTGCTCAATTTTTAAAGAATAAGTAAATATTTTATAGATATTTTTGCAAAGTGTCCTCGTTACAGATGAAACACGTGCAAATTTCTTTTCCATCTGTTCCGCTTTAATTTCTGCCTTAGTGTTCATTGATCGATAATTCAAAACGCTTTAGCATGTAGTAAGCGCACTAGTTATTTTACTTAACTAACGTTCCTGTAGTTTTTATCCAAGATAGCACGCATGTAGCAGCTGGTAGAGTCCTTTCCTCATATCGATTTGTCAATGTAATTTGAAACTACGAGTTAGTATTGCCTTATACGTTACGATTTATACCATGAAGAGAAACACAAGATCGATCATTTAAACCGCTATAATATTTCAATCGTGTAAAAAGAAAAAAATAGAGAAATCTCCAGCAGTTAGCGATTCGATATGTTGCTTCGTAGTCATAGAGATGTTAGAGCAAACTAAAAAAGATATATCGAGCAAATGTGCATATTTAAAAAATACATATATCTCTTTGGAAAAATCAGATTTTTAAAATACTCGAAATTTTCAAAACTCAAAAATTGTTTGGTTTTGCATAATTCGAGATTCTCGAATTATATTATATATATATTGAAGTTGATTCGACGTTCCTTGAACATCCCCGTCTTGAGCCTGATCGCAAATAATTTGCAAACTTGTTCCAGATGAATCGAATTTTACGTTGTGCGTCAGGCGGGTCATCCGCGAGTCATCCCCGGGATCACCCCATGTCCCGTACCATCGCATTTTTCCGGTGACGCTGTCGGTAGCGCCGGTGGCGTATCGTCCTCTTCGCGCAAGCTCCGCTCCTCGGGAGGGCCGTATTGATCCGCGCCGACGTTTGGTCGGCCGACGATCGGACGCGGAGTGCCACGGACGTCGGGCTGTACGCCGCCCGTAGATAATCGTTCGGTGTGCCGTGTCGAACGGATTTAAGACGCGAATAAATAAAAACATCCTTTTAGCATTCAGGGGTAGTAGCGTGCCCGAAGATGGTCGGTGGAGTGACGGAGGGTGGACCTCTTATTCGACCTGTCGACCCTGGTGAGTGCCGACGACGTGTCAGTGGAACGTCGTGTTCCCACTTTTCCGGGAACCACCCGCTGTTCCTGCTTTTCACTATCGGCGACACACGATCGCTGCGAGATTGGCCGATCCGTCATCCATAAACGATGTTTCTCCTTCGAAATCAAGTGCGCCGACAGCTGTTAGCCCTTGTCTCTCGGTTACGAGACCGTCCTAGATCGTCAATTCCTTGGAGAATCACGGCAGCGATTGCGTCTTCCAAATGCATTTTAAAAAAATCGAATTTGACGCGTTGCGCTTCGCTCATGGACGTAATCGCATAGTCGGAATAACTTGGACGCGCAGTTCCCCAGTTCCGTAGAAAGCGCTGGAAAGTTTAAAGAGGAATTACGCATCGATATGGACCTTTACTACGGAAGTAGACAAAATCCATGGGATATCGGAATAAAGAAAGCGCTGTCACGCGACATGTTTGAGAAGCTTAACTGCAACAATTGCCTTAATCGATTGCCTTAATGTTTTGCCCGTTTACATTTTGCATCATCGGAGAGATGCGAAAGAGAGAGTTAGAGGGAAATCTCGATTGCTTTTTTAACTTTTCCTATTTTCATCATAAACATCGTACGGTCCTTTTTTTTAGTATATATATATATATATATATATATACACACACACACACACACACACACACACACACACACACACAGTAATTATTCGCTCTATCGTTGTCTCCGTGTTACGATATCGCGCTGCTTGCGATAAATAAATGCGCAATTATGCGACAAAATCGAAATCGAAAGGCACACATGCGTACGATCAGTGATCTCAAAGGGGTCAGGTTTTTTGCGCATGCGTGACGAATTTAGTCTCGATATATTTTATTTAAGAAAAAAAAGACATGATCGTATGATCCCTCGTTAAATTTTCCAGGCCGATCAGGCCAATCGATCTGATCGCTTCGTGTGATTTCAGTCTCGACGGCGACGTTGGTGACACTATGCATCGGTGCCGCTTTCTTATTATGCGCCGTCGCTATGACCTGGTGGCTTTGCCGACGGCGTCGCGAGCATACCAAGCTAAGCTCCGACAAATCTCTGGCGTTCAGGCCGCCGCATCGGAAGCCGACGGCGGTTAAAAGTCCCGGCAGTACGAGCCACTATTTAAAGAAGAGCCCATCGCCGACGGGACCGGCTAAAAGCCCGCCTGGTTCCGGTGGACAAACTCCCAGTCCGACGGGGTCACAGTCTTCGAACCCAGCATCTCGGCCCAGAACACCGCAAAACGCAGGTAATGTAACGGAACGCAGGTGATGTAAAATCTAATAATGTTATGTAATAATGTAATAAGTGTAATAATGTTAATAATGTAATTCGTCAAAAAATTACTCCATCTCTTTGAGAAATAATTATTTTTAGAGAGTCCCGGCGTTTATATTAATATTTAATTGATACTTTGTATAGGCACACCAGTACAGACGCCAGGCGTCGAGATTGCTGTAAGTATAGAGAACGAGCGCGACAAGGCCGAGCTAGAAAATAACGAGAAGGTTGAACGTGAAAAGAGTCAAACAGCTGAGAACGACAAGGATAATCTAGGTCAGCTAGTTTTCAAATTGCGATATCGAAGCGAACAGAATGCACTCGCGGTCACCGTGGTAAAATGCAAAGGACTGCCAGCCAGAGGTCAGCAGAATGCTACCAGTGATCCTTATGTAAAGCTGCAATTGTTACCTGATAAACAGCATCATGTGAAAACTAGAGTCCTCAGAAATACCAGAGACCCGGTGTACGATGAAGATTTCACGTTCTTTGGCATATCGCACAGTCAGCTTCAGGTAAATGATAACCGATTGTACATCAAATTCTATTGTACATTTCTATAATTTTCCAGTTAAAATTATTGTAATGGATCTGTCTGTAAGAGAAGAGAATGATTTATTTAAAAATTGTAATTCCAGAAAATTAGCTTACACTTCATCGTGCTGAGTTTTGATAGATACTCGCGCGACGATATCATTGGAGAATTGACATGTGCTTTATCATCAGTGCCTGGTTTAGAGGATGCGGACAATCAAGAAATATCTCTCTGTCGAAAAATATATCCCAGAAGTTTAAAGGTAAATAATGATGAAAAATTGACTATAAAATTTTTAGTAAAAAGGATTTAGTAAAAAGGAAGCTCTTTTAACATCTATAAATATAAATATAGTAAAGCCTGAAGTACAAATAATATTTTTCCTGCCCTCTTACTTTTTTTTAGATACAGTCACAAGGGAGAGGAGAATTGCTGGTCTCTCTTTGTTGGCAACCTGTTACCAGCCGGCTGACGGTGGTAGTATTAAAAGCACGAAATCTACCCAAGATGGATGTAACTGGGCTCGCTGATCCGTATGTGAAAATCTATCTTCTCTACAATCAACAACGTATTGCTAAGAAGAAAACACACGTAAAAAAACGTACGCTCAGTCCGGTATTTAATGAGTCCTTCGTCTTTGAAATACCGAACGGTGCGGATGGGCTCAACAATGTCAGCCTTGAGTTCATGTTACTGGACTGGGATAGAGTCACGAAAAACGAGGTAAATTTTATGTATTTCAATCAAGACACAATATTTCATTTACTCCATTATTGTATTGTCGGATCGACCTTGTATCTTTTACGCAACTTCTCTATTAAATTATATTTGTAGAATATCCCAAAATTAATAGATATACTTTTCACACACAGTAGATTTTTTTAAATAATTTTTTTTTAGATATAATTTTTAAAAAACTTTTTTTAACAAAAATTCCGACTTATTTTTTTTTAATAATTAATTATTAAAATTTGAAAATTAATTGACAAGTTAAACTTCAAAAAAGAAAACAAATGACATGAAAACATATTTTGCAGTTAGTCATTTCAAATAGGTGTTATTTTAATAGAATTTTTATTTGAAACTTATTAAAGAGATATATTTAATAATTAGGAGACATAATAATATCTCTCGATATTTTTGATAAAAAAAATTGTTTATTAAAATATGAACTGCTTTCGCAATCACAGTAAACGAATTATAACAAAATATAATAATTTAGGTAATCGGCCGGCTAGAGTTTGGTGGACCAAAATGTCAAGGCTCCGCTGTAAATCATTGGAAAGAGGTATGCAGCTCACCACGACGACAGATAGCCGATTGGCATAAACTGCGAGAGTAATCAGTCTCTAGCCCTACGTATCAGCGTTCCTCGAGTTCCCGTCTCCAATTTCTCTGGATTCCCATATCCTCCTCCACTGTGAAACTGATTCCTTGAAGCCCCACGAGGTAGGGCATCTATTTTGTAAACCTAGTAATCGATGTACATTAGGCTTGAAACGAACGGTTCCACCCGTGATCGCTGTCATCATGAAACGTCTTGAATGTATAAATGTTCGCAAATTGCTTATTTATGATTCACACAAGCAGTTTGTGGGAACTCGTGATATCTTTTTGATAATTGGAATTAAAATAATTTAAAATTGGTGAAATCAACAGTTGTTCCAAGCCTATCAGATCAATTTTTTATAATTTATTTATAAAATGTTTTTCCCCTGAAATAGAAAATTGTTAATGGATGATTACATGGATTGTCGCGAAACTTTATGATATGCGATTACGGGATGACAGCTTGCTTTACGAGATATAAACATTGATATTAAAATTTTCGACATCAAGTTAGTAACGAGATTATGGAAAAGGTGTGTTGGTGTATGCAAAGCGACCTACCAATTACTAGATACTGCATCATGTAGATAAAAATGAAGCAAATTTTTCTTATTTCCTAGATTGGAGTGGACAAATTGGAGTGCACTAGTATACATTTGTGTGTTGGAAGCGATCTTATATAAAGTGACATAAAAGCACACGCAAAAAATAAAATATAATCGATTCACTAAACAATTCAACAAACAATATTTCTTTTTCGAAGCTAATTTGCTGGATCACATTCGATTGCTGCTTGGCAATTGCATGACTGTTATCTCTACTAAACGCAGCTTATGCACTTTGATAAATTTTATATCAAAATAAACAATCAAATTTGCTAGTTTGTTTAGTTCAAAAAGGGAGAAAAAATAGAGAATAAAAGAGAGGAAAAAAAAATTTGCTCCATTTTATTTATATGACTCGTCATATTCGCTCAATCGCAGAATGCATATGTCATGTGTCAAAGACATACATTTTTACAATGGCGTAACTGTAACTGTTTGGAAAGAATAATAATAGAAATTTGTTTTTGTTTGCAAAAACTAGAAAAATTAAAATAAATATCTCTAAATCTCTAAACTTTATTAATCTATATAGATATCCGTGAACTCAATAAATACAAAAGAAATTATATTTATCCTTTTCGCAATAAGTTCTTTGTAATTTTTAAGATGCTTATTAGAATCATTATTAATTTGACATTAGCATCATTAATTTGATCAATTTATTTGTGATGTTAATTCTATTCCAGTTTTAGTTTACTGAAAGATTATTGAAGTTATTATGATTATTATCGTCTGTGTTTGGCGCGTAGTTTAAATGTGTACTGGGGACTAATGTATTTAAATTTAAACTAAAAATATTATTATGCGGGCACCGCAGATCTAGCTTAAACGATATTAGGCAGGGTTAAACGATATTAGGTGATTTAATTTGTTTGAATTTATATTTGTCTTATATTAAAATCTTATTTTTTTCTCTTTTGAGTCTAATTGCAAGCTCCTAAATATATTGCTTTTAAACCTGCATCTAATGGCAGTTACGCCACGATGTGTAAAATGTCTCGCGATGAAATGTTAGAATCATGAATCGAATTTGTCTCGTTAATACGAACTGCGATCGAGTAAGCAATGTGCATCATTATTTCGGAGATTCGATGAAGGTTCAATGCTCGTATCTTCACTGAATCCGTCTAGCGCTAAATATGACTTTCCGCGATCATAAATTTTTTTTCACATCGTGTGTAATATACTATCATAGCAAGACCTACAAATATATTTCAAGTTTGAATCGTTCTGTTCAACTTTCGTCTTTCTAATCGCAATGAAATAGATAAACGAGTGATTGTGCGTATTATCGCAACAAGATAATATAGATAAATTATGGAATCGAGTGAATTCGGAATTATGTCGGCGAATATACCGAAAGCAACTTCAAATTGTTTCATTCACGATCGCCTTTCTATTCTCGCAATTAAACGCTGATAAATGAAGAATTGTATTGTTGCTTTTAAGAGTAGCTGGACTACGAATAGTTCCGGTCCGCATCGTGATTGTACATATGTAACTGATAAAAAAATGTGAACTGGCGAATTTGTTTGTCTCTTGCTTAATCAGCAAAGGAAAATTTAATGTACGTATCTGTCAAATTGTATGTATCTGTCACGAAAATAATGAGATTGATTCTTTTTAAGGCAACGATGATGGCAATATCAGGCATCATAATCGTAGTCTAATTTTTTGAATTTTTTCTTTAATTAGAATGTTGCAAATGCGAGATTGCGATTTGAGATATTTCTTATTCTTAGTGTTTCTCCTTAATCTTTAATCGTTCTTTCAAACGTGTAAAATAAAAATACGTTTTCATCACGTGCACAATGCATTGCTATTCTATACGTGCGTTGCTAATTGACAAATCAAGATGTTAAGAATACGAGTATTTAGTTGTAATTTCGTAAGATTGACAAAATTGTAAAGTTTAAAACCTAATTCCGTGCTTTTCATATTTGGTATTGGCACGTGGCGCTTTAAAAAATCAATCTTATCACTTTTACAACCGATCTCTTGTATGTATCAAAAGTAGAATGATTGGGGATATATACTTTCTGCTCCTCTCAATTTGATAGAATTTAGTTGCACATTGTAACATTAAAAATGAATTTTCATTCTATCATCAGCATGCCAATTATTAGCATTATGCTAATTTTTTTGTTAGTGAAAAGACTATAGATAAGACCCATTAATGTCATAAACATAAAGAGATATACTCAGTATTATGTGTATGTACATGCGCACACGGGATACACAGTCAATATTGAGTTTATCTCTTTACATTTGTAGTTCAAATAGATGCTCGTAAATCACAAGACAGCATGGTATTCATTTGCAAACGTGAAAGTCAATAATCAGCAACGCATAATTAACGAATGCTTATTTTGTTACTACAATCATCATTCCACAGTGCGAAATTTGCCCAATCTAAAGAACATTTTATTTGATTGAATGTAAATATAGGCATAAAGCATGTTCTATGTAATTATTAATGTACTTATTAATAATCGTTTTATTATTATCATATTATGATAATAATATTAGTTCTGATTTTTCGCTTCTTTTTATATATAAATATAAAAACGATAAATAAAAAACTTAATACATTCTTCTTTTTTAAATACCTATGTATAGGCAATCTCGACTCTGCAATTTTTATTTATTCTTTTGTGATAATATTTATGTTTACGTATACAAAAACTTTGAATAAGAAAGAATAAAAAACTTTCTTTTGAACATTTTTAAAATATCAAATTCAAAAAATTTCAATTTGTAATAATGCTTCTATTAGAATTTGTTGTTTTAAATCTCACAAAAATAATTAATCTAGAGATGATTCTGTTAATGAAAATAATAAAATTTTCTCATATTATGGAAAATGACATGATTTGTGTTTTCTATTTTCAACATTTTCCATATAAATATGCATGTTTAAATCTTGAATTGTAAATTACAAAATAATATTAAGGCAAAGAGAGAGAGAGAAAGTGTGTGTGTGTGTTTTGCATGCGTATGTATACATAAAATCTATATAGTTAGGCAATATATTTTTATCCTCCTAATTCGGACAAATTTCACACTGTGCATCTCATGTTCCATCATATTTTCTTAGTAATAATTAAGAATGACAAGACTGTGGCACAGAGAGAAGAAACGCAAATATCAGATTATAATCATCGTGAAGGATAAAAAACGTAAAAAAAGCCAAAGACAGCCTCCAGACATTGCGATCGAAAGTATATAATGACGAAGAAGTCACAATATATCATGTAATGAGACTCAAGAAATATACAGAATACATTTTACTTACTATATTTTAACACAGCGAACATGACACAACGTTGATTCCATTAACAGAAACAAGCGGTTTTACATGACCGAGAATTTCAAGATATTTATTTAATTGCTATACAATTATAAATACAAAATTACACACACACACACACACACACACACACACACACACACACACACACACACACACACACACACACACACACACACACACACACGTACACACATACAAAAGAAAAAAGTATAAGTAGTATATAGCGATATAACAATGTATATCCGTTTGTCATTTTCTTGGATCGTGAAGGTGATTAAATACGAATGATCTCTTTTGCAAAATTATTCTGTGAGGATGAAAAAATATCGATATATTGGACTCTTGATATCAATAGATCATTAAAATTCTAGAAGGATGAAAAGATATTTACAGTTATTCGAATCACATTTCAAGAGTGTGTCAGATAAGATATACTTTCATGAAAACTCAGAATAGAGTTTTATATTTTGACAGCGGGCGCTAACGCGGGCGATTCAATTCATTTCTAATCAATGTTTTGATTAAGATCAATTGAAAGTGTATCTAGCTGAGAAATGGAACGATTATCTGAAACCTGACTTGAGTTACAAAGTATTGATAGAGTAATGTTATGCGCTTCTTTGAAAAATAATTAAATTTTTCAAAATTGAATGATATAGAAAATCTTTCTTTTTCCGTGTTAACTTCTTTTTCTATACTGGCTTCAATTCATTTCAGATGTATCATTAGCATGTTTCATGGACGTGTAATTATCTCGATTTTGAAAAAGATTTTTTTCAAATTTTTAAAGCACATAATGTTGCTTTAATCATTATTTTGTATTTCAAATCAGATTTCACATAAGTAATCATTCCGCTTCTGAGATTTTAAGGCTGTGTGATCAATAAAACATTAAAATAAATATCTCAATTAGTGATTATTCCAAATCGTTACAATCGCCCTGCTATAAAAAAAGTAGTCAAATACCAAGTGACTTCAAAGTTTTAATGGTGAATAATGATAAAGAAAATGTTGACATCAGATTCATTTAAGTCAGACTTCCTAGGTATACAGTGTATCAATACATTTTTCCTAGAATTTTATATATATATATAGATAATGTAAAAAAAACAATCATCGTAAAATAGAAAAATAACTCTTTATTCATATTAGTAATTTTCTCTTATCAAAAAGTTCACACGGCTCACATACAAAACCGTTTTGTTAAGGAATGAGCGAAATGTGTCAGGCACATAATCAGAGTTTCGTAGATAAGTAAATGTAAGTTAGTAAAGCTTAAATGCATAACATCTGCCTTCACCGATTTTCACATTCGCATTGATCGCATCTATCAATACGATTTTTTTACATGTACAATTCTTTGGATAAATACGTAAGTTATATATGTTACACATATATATTGATATATACAGAAAAATATATAACGTGTTACGCCGTTATATGTATAAATGTTTGTACATCATCACCACTTAATGACATATATGAAGATAATGCATTCACAACTACATCCTTATTTATTTGTCTTTCTAACAAATATGCTAATTACGCGTATTGTTGTGCAAATAAGTAAATTAAAATAACGTTAAAATCGCTCGCAATTTAAACAGTTTCTATTAATTTTAATTTTGCAATCCTCAATCACGGCTAATTGCCTATGCATTTATGTGGCAACTTATTAAACAATACGATGATTGAATGTATCAATTTAAACATTATTTTTACTATGAAACAGCATAAAAAAATGATACATAGGTTCTGCATAATTATTTATGTATTCCCATTTTTTCATTAAAATATATAAATAAAATATATAAAAAGCGATCAAAAATCACAAATAATTATATATTGAAATGATTGTATAGTTGCTAGTAATAATGATTTTCTTAAAAATTAATTTAATCCATCGGATCATTATATTCAAATCAGATTAGAAAGAACGCACTTATACCATCAAACATACATACATTAATAATGGCAGAGCCAGATTGTCCACTTGATTTGTGCGTGCTTCGATCAAAGATATTGATACAGCTGCTAAAATGCTTCTCAACAGTACACGGTAATTATCCATAAAACCTGACAAAATATAATCAATTTAAAATAAACAAAATAGTTTTATAAAAAAAGATATTAGGAAGATATAGGAATTGAAATCTACCACAGTATGTTAGTGTGAGTATTACGCAAACTTGACAAAATATGCATGCGATGGTGCCTTCGATAGTTTTTTCCATGTCGAACCACTTGTGTACACCCCATCTGTTACCAACAAAGCTTGCAGCAGTGTCACCAATCCCTACCGTCAGTACGCCACTGAGTAATATCACTAACGTCAAATTATTAGTTGGCATCCAAAGAGGTAATGATAAACCACACAATAGATATAAAGGTGTTAATGAAAGCAGACAATCTTTTTCGTCGACAAATGCAATAAATCCTTGCTGTAAAATTTCTCCCAAGGGCGGGACTTTCAAAATTCTGATTATCTGAAAACCATTAACAATTATTATATTATATTAAACATGTAGAAAACAAATAAGAATTACATTATACACACAATTGACATGTAATTATAATATGTAACAATACAATTATACAAATACCTCAAGAGCAACAAATAGTATAAACATCACACCACTAGCAAGATACAATAGCGAAGGATCATATATCATCCCAGGAATATATACAAATATGGCTAATATATGAAAATTCTTTCTAGTTGAACTTGTAGCTTGGGATTTTGATGATATCTGATAAATTATGATAGAGATACCCAGCAGAAAACACACTGTCCAATACATAAATATTGCAATCTGAAACGTATAAAAATAAAATAAAATCAATAATTAAAAAATACTTATTTATAATCTATATCTTATCTATAATTATCTCTACTCATTCATTTTTTAAGTAGCGTAAATTGTAACGAAACATTATATCGTTATTTACCCTTTCATGACTGTTAAAGACAAAAGAAACTATCCACACCATTGGATTTTGATCAAGAATAATGTAAAGTATCGGAAGAGTTACGAAACACAGGAGACTGACTATCATTAAATAAAAGTATGTTGTGCTGCGGAGAGCAGGAAAATATCCACATAGGAAGCATATCGATAATACATATAATATCAAAACCTGTAACATACGATACATTATAAGGAAAAAGTAAAGTGATTTTGTAATTAATTTTTGCATTTTACCTGTAAGAAAACTGTACTTATGTCATTGTCATGAATTGGAGGTAAATGATATCGCAAGGGTAAATTGGTAACGGCCGACATCAAAAACAAAATAAAACTATGCATAACCACTGTCGCTTCTCCCATTGTAAAGCAGCATGGAAAAGTTGACATTAATTGTAAAACGCCCCATGTGCCAAAACTTCCAACAGTTAGACCCCATGTAACACTTGTCAATAATCCTGTTCTTATTTAATTAATATAAAAATATAATAAGAACTAAGACACACTATTTACATTACTATTCGATTCTATATACTCAACACGTCATTTATATTTATATGCCAACAGGTTTTCTCTGTCTAAATAATAGAAGAAATAATTTGCTGATTGATATACCTTTGTTAGCAGCAAGTAGAAACAATATGGATGTTATAATCGCAGGTACAAAGTATACAGCATGAAAGTCTTTTGCTATAATCTGTTTCATCGAAAGCCGCGCATAAAGGCATAGAGAACAAAGAACGAGACCAAAGCCCGCAGTTCCTACAAAGAGACATATCTCGGAGTAACTGCTCTCTTCTCTCAATATCGTAACCACAGCACTCAGGCCAACCAGAATACCCAGCCATAATCCACTGTTTGCACTTGGCCTGCAAATCCATAATACATAGTCTTGCTGCACGGTAATTTTGACTAAATTCTTTAACTCAAGCGTACTATCTTGTTAATACGAGTAAAATTAATTTTTTTTTATTACGTATGGAAGAATGGAAAATACATGGAAAGATTAAGATTTTAGTGAAAGTAATTCTGCTTGCAGCAGAATGCTTATAACAAGGTTTGCCTCTAATCAAATTTTTCTTTCCACATATTAGAATTCTATATATTTGAATTAGATTCACGTTAATCGAAGTTTGGTCGAAGTTGTCATCAGATATCATCTTCAATTGTCATCGCCGATTCTAAGATAATCAATAACTGTTATTGTCAAATTATAAACGCACGCTGCAGTTGTCGTTGAAGCTACGCTAATTAACGTTGACTATAAATCGACGATATCTTTCGTTATAATTTCATAACAAAACGTAATAGCCGCGACTCGTTAACCAAAAGGTTAACTCTCTCTTGGGAAAGAATGACAGTCAATGACGTACCGATGTTGTATGCCATTGCGTTTGATATTTCGTAATATATTTTCCTCAAGCTGAGTATACCGCGCGACTAACAATTCCATTCTTTCTCTCAGCTAAAAGAGACTGCTTCTCATAGCATTAACCTGACGTCTGACGCTGCCCACCATTGACGCGCTTTCATGCACTTTAAACATGAAAAAATATCACGAAAGATCGCTGCCGGACAAACGAATTGGACACCATATAATAATTAATAGTGCTTAACAATGACACTTTACATGATACACGTGCCTGTAAAAATTGGAAAAGAGTTAGTTCGTCAAATGGGAAGACTGATAACTTTGGCGGCATGATACGAGTATGATTCTCAGATATATTTTAAAAACTGAAAATGACAGCAAGAACTGGGAAAAATCGATGTGGCTGATTATTCTCGAGTAATTAAGAAAAAAGAAAGCAACAGAGAAATATAAACATTAAAATCTAAGATTTAATGCAGTTAATTTGACATTATTATTAATTTGATGTTTTGCACAAGATAACATAAGGGTTAGGTTAAATTAGTTTATGTTTAGGTTAGGTTATGCCGAGTCGAATAAAATTTTCTTTTAAATTTAAAATATGTAATTTAAATATGTAAGTTTTCTTTGAAGCGCTTCTTGCAAGGTCATACTTTTTAACTTTTATGTACAAAGTAATAATTATATCACCTTGTACAATATTAAGTGTGAATAAGTAAGTACACCACTCACAAAAATAAAGATATAACGTTAGAATTTATTTCTTATTTCGCGCGTATATCACGCGCAACACATATATACGCACATACAAAATAAGAAATAAATATATAGAAAACGTTCAAAACATTCAAAAATACTCGAAAAAGATCAAGAAAACTACTAAATATTCTGTCAAGGATGTTATATTACACTACATTCCTCTTACAACATTTTACTCATTTCACTTTTATATTATGCTGATTATAACTACAATTTGTATCTTCCTAGTTCCAGAAAACTGTCAGTGAAATATCCCAGATCATTAAATATAATTTAGTAGGTAGATTAAATGTTGATCAAATCTCACTTTTATAATTGTAGCGTCTTTGATTCCACTGCAATAATATCGTAATAATAAAATATACAATCTTTTTTTCGTATATCAAAATATAAATTAGTTCTACATGCTACAACTTAAAGGCGTGTTCTGTAATGTATTGAAAATCTATAATACATGTAACATAAATTGTAGATTTTTGTAGTATAATTTGAAACACACTATCATATAAACGTCTAATGTGAAGAACATTAGGAATCTTAAAAGTTATATATTTTTGGCTTTTATCTCTTTTTTATCAACTATGTCAAGTATACATAGACTCTGATACAATAATTTGGAACAGAATGTACGGAACTATTTATGTTCGGTTGTCTCTATTTTTAATATCTTTTAAACAATATAGCTAAATAAGTATATTTAGGCTCTGTGACGTTTAGCAAACGCTATCAAGCCATTAGTCGACGAGTCATGTGTTGTGACATTTTCTGCACTAGCCAATTCTGGTTCAATGGCTTTAGCTAGCTGTTTTCCCAACTCCACGCTACATATAAAAATATTATTAATTTTTTTAGAATCGCACTAAAGGATCTTCTACATATCGGTAAGAAACTTTGTGTTTCATGCAAAAAATAATTTTTCCTTACCCCCATTGATCGTATGAATTAATATCCCAAATAATGCCCTGTATAAAGATTTTATGTTCATACATTGCTGAAAAAAAAGAAATAAAAAATTACAGCGATTGTCTATATATAAATGTATGATTATACTTTAATATACAGACTAATATCCATAAATTTGGCATAATTGGCAAAGAAATGATTGTGCATGCAAAAATAAATAAATTTTATGAAATAAATGTTTTTGATTATATATAGTTGCATAAGAGAAAAGTATATGAGAAAGAATGTAAAAAAATATTCTCAATATATTCTCAATTGCACCATGATTTGTCAGATATTTTATACATATCATTGTGTACTTACCAATCAAAGCACCAAGAATAAAAGGTGTTAATTTCTTTACTACAATGCTGTTTGTTGGTCTGTTTCCTTCAAACAATTTGTGCGGTAATAATAAGTCCACTTGATCAGTGTTCAATCCTGACTTTTGCAATTCAGCCCGAGCTTCATTTTCATTCTTGCCTTTCATTAAAGCTTCAGTTTGCGCAAAGAAGTTAGCAAGTAAAATCGTGTGATGTGGTGGGATCTACCGTAAATAGAAATATATAATAACAGATAAGTCTAACGATAATGCTATAAAAAAATTATTCACCTGATTTTGAGATTGAACAGGAATTATAAAATCTGCTGGTACAAGTCTTGTACCTTGATGCAATAACTGATAAAATGCATGTTGTCCATTAGTGCCTGGTTCTCCCCATACAATTGGGCCTTAAAAAATAATAATAATAATAAATTTCAATTAATCAAAAATCTACACATTCTGTATATTATAGAACATACCAGTGGAATAATTTACAGTTTTCCCAGAACGAGTAACATATTTTCCATTACTTTCCATATCACCCTGCTGAAAATAAGCTGCAAATCTATGTAGATATTGATCATATGGCAATAACGCATGTGTTTCAGCTTTATAAAAGTTATGATACCATATGCCAAGTAAAGCTAATATGACAGGAGCCTAAAAAGAATAAGATAAATTGTTAAACAATAAAATCTCCCTCCAATTCCTTCAAATCATTATAAAATATTACATAGTAGTATTACGAAGCTTTTATGAAGACATATTTTTTAAACTTAAAGTTTTTTATTTTCAAGATTGTTACTTGAGAATTAGTAATGATACAACGTAATTTCTTACATTCAATATACTTACGTTTTGCTCTAATGGCGCTGTGCAAAAATGTTGATCCATAAAATGAGCTCCACTTAAAAGTTTCTCAAAATTATCAAAACCAATTGACAAACAGATCGATAAGCCAATAGCTGACCACAATGAATAACGTCCACCAACCCAATCCCAGAAACCAAACATATTTTTCACATTGATGCCAAATTCTTTAACTTTTTGCTCATTAGTAGATAATGCTACAAAATGGTGGGCCACTGCAGCTTCCTAAACAATTTCCATATTATCATATTAGATAAGAGATAATATATACTAAACAGAATATGATATTTAAGTATAATTAATATGTTAAATTCTAACTCGTGCTCTTACATCTTTTAATGTTTTCAAAAGCCATAGCTTGGCAGTAGTTGCATTCGTTATAGTTTCCTGCGTTGTAAATGTCTTGGAAGCTATTATGAATAAAGTCGTTTCTGGATTTATCTTCTTGAGAGTTTCAATTATATGAGTACCATCTATATTGCTAACAAAGTGAACCCTAGGCCCAATGCTGTATGCTTTTAAAGCTTCAGTCACCATAAGTGGACCCTATTAGAATATAAATAACTATTAAATCGTAAGTAAATATCTAAACCTTATTATAGTGAGAAAAAACTTTTGTATGAATTACAAGATCAGAGCCACCAATTCCGATATTAACAACATCTTCAATAGATTTACCAGTGAATCCCTTCCATTGTTTTGTCAATATCTGGAAATAAATATATTTTACATCAAGATGTGTGTGTGTGCGTGCGTGCGTGCGCATGTGTGTGTGTGTGTGTAAACGATAAACTTACTTCATTAGTAAAACTTTTCATATGTTCTAATATTGCATTAACATCAGGCATTACATCTTTTCCGTCTACTAATATCGGTGTGTTGCTTCTATTACGTAAAGCAATATGTAGAACTGCTCTATTCTCTGTGAAATTGATCTTTTCACCATCAAACATAGCACTCCTTGCAACTTCTACTTCCCGTGCACGTGCCTGTAGAATGATATAATAATATAATAATAAAATGTTACGAATTCTCCAAATAATTTTATATAAGTTAATTCTGTATACCAGATTAAATAATAATCCAAGTACTTCTTCATTAATTTTATTCTTGGAATAATCCAATAAAATTGGTCCATCTTGTGGAGTAGAGAGCTCCAAGCTATTTTACATAATTGCTTAAGTATAATTTTTACAAATGTTTTATGCATTTAGTTTTTTTGCAGTTAATTTATAATTTTTTAATACGTTTTGTAAAAATTTAAAATCATTTAGTTATGATGTAAAATTATTATCTAGAAGCATGCATTACTTTTTATTATATTTAATAAAAAAATGTTGAAAAGATTTATTATAGACGTTCTATTCCACAGTATAACAGAAAACAATCATATAAATATTTTAAAAGTTCTTTTTCTATCATAGAATAAATAACCTTTAAAAGGTCATTTCAAGGTCACTAAAAGCAGAATAGACATACCTAAATTTTTCGAAACGTTTAGAATCCTGCTGGAACATATCGTATATATTAATTTTCGATCCATTGCTGTCGAAGTATTGTTGCAGCTGTTTCCATGCAGGTTCAGTCAACAAATCCATCTTAGGCTTCATTCTCCAATTTAAGAAAGCCGCGCGTATTTCTCAACAGCGAAATCAATGAATTTTTCACTACGTTCAGTACAAAGTCAACTGAGCCCATCGACATACACATGGTATAAAGACAAGTTTAATACAAGTGGTGGGGGTAAAGCACCCGTAGAGTGAGAGGCAGATAATAGTATGAACTTCCTTCTCTGTCTACTATATAACCTAATTGGTTATTGCTGTGCATAACTACAATAACCAATTAAGGCCGAAGCACAGACTCTTGTGTAACGCATAAGACATAAGGCATAAGAAAATCAACCAATCAGAATTCTTTATTTCAGAATTCTTTATTTCTTTATTTCACGGAAAAGAAGGAAATAAAAAATTTTGATTGGTTAATTTTCTTATGTCTTATGTTTTAGCCTGGATCCTCATGCAGACAGTGGCGCTTTGACACCGAGCGCTGATTGGGTAAAGTGTTGTTTTAGTAAAAATTTTCTAGAAAGTTTCTAGTAAAAACAACACTTTACCCAATCAGCGCTCGGTGTCAAAGTGCCATTGTCTGCATGAGGATCCAGGCTTAGTAAAAATTTTCTAGAAAGTTTCTAGTAAAAACAACACTTTACCCAATCAGCGCTCGGTGTCAAAGTGCCAGTGTCTGCATGAGGATTCAGGCTTATGCGTAAGGCCCGGTGTCCACGATGCAAGAAATTGGTCCAAGATCTTGAACGGAGAGAGGATTAACCAATCGCATTGATCAAGTGACCGAATTATTCAAATGCGATTGGTTAATCCTCCTCCGTTCAAGATCTTGGATCAATTTCTTGCATCGTGCCTAACGCGTCACACCGGGCCTAAAGCGTCTTCTCGAAGAGGCTTTCTACAATAAGCCATAAGTCACAAATCAGAAATCAGAAGCAATAAATTGACCAATCACAGACAAATGTGAAAAAAATACTTGGTTATGATTGATCAATTTATTGCTTCTGACTTTTGATTTATGACTTACGGCTTATTGTAGAAAGCCTCGAACGCATCTCTAGTAATTATTATATCTTGCGGTTAAGATAGAGGGAATGCGCCATGTGCATTGCGCAATCTATACTTGTCACATTTTGGTGACAGCAACGGTAACGTTCGGCGACGACAGTTTGCTTTCGATCGATTTGTAACAAATCGCAAGAAAAGGAAGGGAGAAGATATCGTTGGTTCTCATATATATATTTCGATCTCTTTTCACAAGTGAATTTTAATCTTTCCAATCTCTATCGATTTATTCTGTTTTTCGTTAGAACCATTTTCACGACGTAGACCAACTTGGATATTTGATTTTCGAAGCTTCCGAGAGGTCATCATCTGTCGTGCGATCGCACGCAGCGCGACGATGTCGATTTTGCTGAGAAATTTTTCAAGGAAACGTATTGTGCGTGTGCTCAAATCCACTTACGAATTCCGAAGTCCGCGTGAAGAACTCCAAGTGCATCGAGCGCACACCGGGTGCGCGTAAGTACTTGCGATCTCAAGCTCTGCTGTGTGTAAGAGAGAAAGAGAGAGAGAGAGAGAGAGACATGGTTACACGTGTCAAAGATGCGGTGCTGTTCCGTTATGATGCTACAACGTACCTTCCATTCTCGCGTGTTCAAGGAACGTCTGTAGTATAATAAGCGCGATCATAATTACAGCATATAATGTCAGCGCAGTTAAGCATGCAAGACAAAAAGGATTTGGAAAAGTTTACCAAGTATCTCGCGCTGAGAGCTGCCCAAATCATAGTACAATCGAGGTCAGGCCAGAAAGTCAACACCACGTGCAAGCCGGACTCGTCAGCTGGCGACTGGGTAAAAGTAAAGTTTGCTTTAGTCCATACAATTTATCTGGTTTCACCGCGCTAATCTTTGTTTCCATCTTTTTCATTTATTTTTATTTTTAAGATGTATGTATGTATGTATGTATGTCTGTAGATGGAAATAGTTACTGTTGCATCTAAGTTGCATCTATAAGTACAGTCTTTTAAATTTTTGTTACGGTACTGTTTTTGAAAAGTAATATATTTATACAACATAAAAAAGAAAGAATAATATGTATTAAAATATAAATATTTATTTTAAATTCATATATATATATATATATATACAGGGTGCACCGCGAGACTCTTGCCACTGCTCATAGGAAGGTAGATGGGATCGAGATGAACATAAAAGTCCCATACCGTTTTGCGATATTCGCAATAATTATCGAGATATTAATTTTTGAAGATTGCCGAAAAGAGGCATGTTCGGCCGGCCCATCGGCAAATGCAAGCGCTTG